>OX419345.1:407500-475000 GCA_948470475.1 Galaxea fascicularis | reverse complement strand
GTCATGATGCACAATACATGTACATGTATAAAACCAATAGATTGTCAGTGGGTGTGGCACCAACAAAGCAGTACGCTACGAGCCGCTTTTCCAGTCACGTGACTAGCGGCCATATTGGTTCAATGAGACAAAAGGAAGTATTTGTATAGAAAATTGCACGACCTTCTCATACAATTCAGGATTAATAGGTACGGGTGATTTTGAAAGTTCTCAAAATTGCACGAGCCTTTAGGCGAGTGCATTTTGAGAACTTTCAAAATCACAAGTATCTTTTAATCCCGAATTGTACGAGAAGGTTGTGCCATTTTTTATTTATAGTACATCCAACAAAATTACAAACTTACGCGTAGTTGTCATAGAAACTTAACAGGTACTCCTACAGAGTACTATTTGGGATTAATTGTACTGCTCTGGACCAATCAGAATTGAGTAATTTTGTTGAGTGTACTATAAGCATAAAAATAGAGTTCAATTCCCAAAGGGTCAGCCTTGTACACCAACATGGCCACCATTCCTTTGATTTTGTGGACCAACATGGCCACTGTGATGTCATGCAGAAATGATCTATGGCTTGACTGAAGTTCTTACTACGTTTCAATGCCCTCTGTGCTTAAAGTACAATTTAAGTGAGCGATGTGCACAATGATTTGATATACATACAGACTTTGAAGGGGTTAGGGCTTAACATCTCATTTGAATATTCGATTATGTAGCCTTGTGCATACCATTTTTTTGTACTTCAATAATCATGATAATGATTTGTTCATGTTGTGGTTATCCATTTATAATGATATTGTCCCAAGTGCTAACCCTACAGATGAAGTCATTCAAAGGAACACAAACAGAACATTGTTTTCAGATTTTGTTTATAATGCAATAATTTATCGTGATGGGCCCATCTGCACCCCCTTTCCCCATGGGCTGTAGAGGTCTAATTCCATGGTCCACTTATCATAGACTGATGGATCAACAGAGCATCTAAAAACCAAACCAGCTGCCATGGATTGAAAATGAAGTTTTAATCAAGAGGTCCATTCAATCAACAGTCACCACTAAACCAAAACTTAAATTGTAATTTGGAAACACTGCATAATAATTCTCTCACTAAAAGCTAAACTCTATAGCTGGCACTCTATAGCACTGTTGTAGTTCAATCTATTTCTTTATCACTTTTTCCTGTGGTTGTAAAGTTGTTTTCATACACTACCACTCATATAAACAAAGAAGAAAAACCATGGGAAATAATTAACCTATAACATTGCCAAATAGACACTGCTAAGCTGAGGCATTTGCAATCCCCATTGAAACTGTGACTTTGTCTTAATCTTAAGGCAACTTTAACTTTTATTATTATACAACAAGCAAAAGGTTTTCTATCTGCTGACGGTTAAGTTAGACAAGGTCAAAAAAGCCAAAAACAGGAGTTTTAATTATTTAAGTACAAACTTGTGAATGACCAATTACGGGTACATGAAATAACGTTAAAAGATCCTCGTATAGAGTACTAAAGTGTGACATCACAAAAAATTTAATCTGTGAAAATTATGGGATTGGGCGCCATTTTCGAATGGAGTATCCTTAAAAAAGGTTCCTTGCCAAAACTTAGCTCTTTATTGTAATTCCCAGCTGAAATACGAAGGATTGAAATTTGATACTGCCCCATATAAATCTCTCTAATTTTGAGTCTGTTCTAAACTGAAGGAACAGAAACAAATTTTGAAGGGTTTGTATGGAATGCCATCAAACTTTGATCCCTTATATCTCTACCGGGAATTGAAATTCTGAGCTAATTTTTGGGATGAGGACGTCTTTTAGCATGCTCTATGGCATATGGAATATGGCATCATATCCCATAATTTCAAAAATTTTATTTTTGTGACATCATCACTTTAGAACTCTATAACCAATCGTATAACAAAGTTCCTCAAAAATCAGGATCAACTGGATTACATAATTAATAGAAAAGAGAAGAAAATCAAAACCAGTTACTCTTCTTTTCGTGTAATCAGGCCTCTGGACAAACTAATGAAAACTGCATCTGGTGCTCCAAGAGCCCGCAGCATTGCTAAACATCTCCTTTCCACTGCAATTTGCCGAGGGGTCTTGTGAAACTTGTTATATGTTTTGGACATCCTCTGAGCAGTTACACCAAAGTTCTCACAGAAATATGTCACAGTATTAGCAGAACTCTCATCAGAAACCAATAGATGAAGAAAGGTGTTCCCTTTTCTGTTTTCTGCTGATAAAATTTTTTCTTTGTTCTCTAAAGAGATGTTCTCACACTCCTTCATCCTCACCAGCAGAATCTTTAAGTAGAGTCGGGAGCATGGGTCTATGTTACAACGTCTTGCCAAGAAGTGGAAGATCGTGTCATGTGATTTTGCATCTTTTTCACCCAACGCTCCTGGTGTGCATTTGATGAAAACATCCAAGACGTTACTAAATATATTTCTTGCATACTCAGAAGAGCTCCTTGCATTCAAACCTCTGCCAAGATGTCGGGCCATAGAGTATAAGGGTCCTTCTTTATTTCTACCTACTTTTACTGAAAGGTCAAAACCTTTTTCAGTCACAAGATACTCTAAAACTCTATATTTTCCCAGGATACAAACCCAGTGAACCAATGGTAGGTTGAATTTGCCCTTCCTCATAGGAACACAGCCAGTGCGAAGCCATTTTGATGCTGCATACTTATCCAGGCATTTGTGAAAGTCTATGTCTACCTCTTCACTAGTGTTGGAGCACTTAATAAGTGACATAATCAACTGATGGCGCACATCAAGAACTGTAAATCCCGCTTGGTGCTGTTCAGCCTGAAGTGGTGAGCAGGCAATGCACCAAAATGGTTGTTTATTGGATTGGGCTCTTGGCACCTGAAAAAAAAAGATAAAACAGAACATGAAAATTTTTCATTCCTTTTAATGAGTCCCATTAGGCTCTTGAACCTTGGACATGTTGCAGTGTTTAAAAGCCTGAAAGAATGGTAAACCAAGTAGGACAACTTGGGGCATATATTGCAGGTAAAAATTAAATTCAGGTAAAAATTTTTAACCTAGGGTGATTTTCATTTCCCTCTGTCTCCCAAGCCTGTTTAATCAAAATTAGGGTTAGGAGACAAAGGAGATTGATTTTTAACCTAGGTAGGGTTCTCCGTAAGTTCCAGTGACTGGCAAAAATTGTTGTCTACTCATCCTGACCACACCGCTACAAAATAAGGTTACGCCTGTTTTAATTTCTTGTTAGCACTTTCGTGCTTGAGGAAAACCACTGCTCAAAACTGGCCAAAACATGAAATAAAAAAGGTATGATATAATTAAAATCAGGTCACAAATGACAATTTCTCATCAATTCCAGGTCATGGGAGATTTCCGTAACAACTCACGGCGGTCAGCACTGAGCTGTGACAGCAGTGCGAAAAAATTTGATCGCATCAAAAAAGAAAATTTTAGTCATAATGGAGCAAAAGTTCAATTGTCCCAAATGCAAGTCTTGTAAGAAATGCAAAAAACACTATTTGAAGGCCATCAACTGAAATCTTCCAGGCCTTAATTTTGGCTCACCTGGAATTTTTTTGGCGATGTGCTGCCAGTAAATATAGAGAATTGAAGATTTTTGCAATAACACATGCATCAGAAAAAGAAACTCTGATTTACAACAGAGAGAGTTCAATCGATCAGTAGCTAACCCTGACGCCTACTGCAATTTTTTCTCCTTCTACTTTCAAACTAACGGAGAACCCTGCTAGGTTAAAAATTCTTTACCTGAATTTAATATTTATCTGCAACATATATACATGTTGTACTCTCTGTAAATTAAAAGGTTTAATATTTCATTTGCTGATCAAAACACCAGTGTAATCAGGTTTTTTAACCATAAGAAAGAATATTGCTGCTGAGTGCAGGCATAATATAATAAGATGGGGTCATCATGCTTGTTTTCACCCAGCATGCCAGTTATTCTAAGCATTGTTGACTGAGTTGTGCAAGAAATAATCTAAACTTGCTCATCTGGAACAATTGTTGTTAAATATTATTGAAACCTAGAGCCTATTAGTTTAGCTGGGTTATAATTTTTCATAAATTGCCCGATATCTAACTTGCGTATAATATGCGGAAATTACAACAGTACGTCCGTACTCATCATCCTGTACTCCTCCCAGGCACCACATGCAAAGTTTCACGTCGTTTATATATAAACACTACAACTTCTGTTATCAAACTTTCTTTAATGACAAAAAGAGCCGTCTCCTTGAGTAAGTAAGAAAGTAAAAATCTTCATTGAAGTCTTAATTAAGTGTCAAAATAGGCAAATTGGGTATCCGGGCACAAGTAAAAGAAACTATTGCAAGCAGGTCAGGTCCTAACGTTCACAAAACGGACAGCTTTATCCTTCCTAAATCGCTCTCCAACCATCAAAATCTTCCGAAACTAAATATCTTTGTCCGTTGGATGGTGACTTCCCTGGAAAAAGGTATCCTATAAGAGGGCCTGCTAAATAAATAAATAAATTATCCGTGTGGCCAGAATTTCTAAGTGCAGTGCAAAACAACCAAAAATTTCGTAATTCCGTAAGTGGAGCGTCCACAAACTGACTTAAAATTAAAGTAAAAATTATGGTTTTCAATACCTTAGGCATGTTTCTCGTTGTAAGTGGTTGTATTTTTATCATACTGCGGCGTTCATTTCGTGTATTTACGTTCATGTCGGACACAAACTAAGCTGGCTATCGATGACTACTGTATCCCATGAGCCGTTTCGTGGCCGTGACGTCGACCTCAAGGACTGGGATATTGGCATGAGAGGACCCTGGGAATGAGGTTGCATTTCTCTTCTGTTAGTTTTTCGGGCGGAGGCGACGGGGATGAGATTTAGCGAGGGAGGGTACAATCGCTAGTTATTGGAGGACCACGCTTACTCTAGTCTCTACCCGTCGACCCGTTCGGCATGGGTGACTCTACCAGGAGTACAAGACTCCAGCCGACATAGCTCTTAGGGTCACAGAGACGCGTCACTGAACCACCCCACCAAAAGGTGGTGATCCCTTCGAGGCGGCATATGGCATTGAAGACAGTACTTTACCATAAAAATTGCATTATGGGCTACCTAATCTTAGGGGAATAGGTGCGTGCAAATGATAAATCGACTGCACTTTTGTGTCAAAAGCTCTCTTGTTTCTGGTGTTATTGTTTTTTTTGTTAGGATGCAAATTATTCTTTAATTAATGTGCTAAAAGAGCGTTCCTTAAAACAGTTTGATAAGTTGTTTGGTTCATCTACAACGAACACGCCGGTGCATGGTACCTTACTGGCTGATCAAGGTCAAGCTGACAGTGAAGGTTCGCAAAATATGATATAGATGAGATGATTTTGAACAGAACCAACTAACAAATCATAAATTTAAACAATAGCTGTGTGGTGACGGCACGAAAATGCTTTGAACTGTCAAGTTTACTGAGATTCTCTGTTACTGCAAACAGGCCTCAGTTTCTTCGTTTGTATATAATCAACATTGAGGAAATCTAATCAAAAAGAAAAAACGGACGGTGAAAAGACGTTGAATGAAGCACGAAAGAAATCACCTCAAATATGTTCATGAAAACAACTGAATGCAGCAGGATAAAAACAGATAATATTGTTTGGTTACTCGTCAAGAATAATTGTAGGTTAACAGTGAAGTAAACTTGATTGCTCCAAAAATGGATACTAGGTCTGTAACAAGAAGACGTTTTTCGGCTGCGCCCGCTATTAAAAAAGTCCCAGCACCTTCACACAACAGTGTTGCCAAGGGAACTAAGTGGTCTCCACGAGGCGGTCGCGTAATATTCTTAGATGAAAATGGTAACGAAATTGCCGACGAAGGTAAACCATCTTGCCAGGAACCGAACAAAAGCGTTTCAAAAGAGGGGCAACCACCTCGAAGGGATAGTTCCCTGCTTGCTAAAAGACGCAGCTCTTCCCTTGATGCAGCAAGGATGGTGGCTTGGTACAATAACAGAAGTAATAGCAGTATGTGGAGAGATCAGTTTTTACAGTCGTTTGGAAAAACAACCATTAGATATCCAAACCTGCAAGAGGATGACATTAAGGAGGACTTGGCTCATCTAAATGTTCCAATGAGGAGCTCGATAGAGGAAGCGGAAGCACACCCTAATGATTCTGATGACTTCAAAAGGCGAGCCCAATCCGCAGGCCCAGTTCTGATGCGGTCGCCTTCGAATGCGAAAAGCACAATGGCATGCGAAAATTTGCTACAACTTCGAGGTTCAGAATACACTGGTGAACCACCAGATCTCGACTTAACAACTAAAATAAGAAAACAGTCGGCCAAGCGAAGGATTAAACGCATCATGGAGGCGGAAAAGGAAAAAGAAGAACGCGAAAGATTGGCCATGGAGGAAAACAGTGATGCCGAAAAGAAAACGCACACTCTTCGAAGTGCGACTTTTGCGGTCATGGCCGTGAATGTGTCAGCTGCAGGATTCAGCTTTAAAAGTTTCACAGAAAAGAAGAAATGGCTGGCAGAGAAAAGGGAATGGACAAGGCAAATAGTGAGTACAAGTCATTCAAATTAAGATCTTTACCGCCAACTGATAAATAAATGATTTTATAATTAGGTGCTTTTAAGCCCCGGCTAAACGATCAAACATTTTCATCCAAGCGTGCTGAACGAGCATGTTTGACCGTTTAGCCGCCTCTCTCAACATTGCATTTGAATGGCTTCCAATGTTTGATCTACATCAAACCCCTGATTTTCATCCAACATTTGCTTCACGCGCAAATGTTTGACCGTTTAACCACCTCTTTAGGGACTGTGCAATAATTATCTGGAGGGGGGGGGTTCTAAAATTAATAGGGAGGGTCTGAACTTAAACAAAAGCTCATGGTAGGGGGGGTAAGATGTAATTTCTTAAACATTTGTAGGGGGGGTTAGAAGTTAAACTGAGAGGTCTGATCTCAATCCATGGACTCAAGATAATGTATATTACATTTAAGCTAATCAAATCAATTTTTGGAATCTTTTAAGAAATATTAATATTAACAGCTTCAAAACCTTGTACTAAAAATGAACAGTTTATCTCAACAATATTAAACATATATTCAAGAACTTGGTTTTGAACAAGCACTTCCGCTTCCCCAACGAAGCATTTACTGGTAAAGGTAAAGGTAAAGAGGGATGTAGGGAGGATCGGAGGTTGGGGAGTGGGGGTTGAAAGTAATCTCCCCTCTAGACGGGGGTGGACAAGAAGTTATTTGAACTTTAATTCAGGGGGGTGCAACTTTATTTTAAGGCCTACTTTGCTAATTTTAGAACCCCCCCTCCAGATAATTATTGCACAGTGCCTTAAACCATTGATTTCTCCAACCAGTTCAAGTTCATCGCTACAGCAAATTTCCCAGTCTCGTAAATCTACGTTATTGATCAAACATTTGACATTTGAATTACCCAGTCTTTTCAAAGCCCGTTTACACGAGCGAAAAATTGGAACGGCTCGGATAAAAAGACGAACGGCTCGGACAAAATTTGACCTGTAAACTGTACGTCTGTTGTTTAGCGTACGTCGCATGCGTGTTAGGTTAAAAAGTCTAAAAATAATCTGATGGCGGAGAAGTTGGAGGGGGACAGAGCGAAAGCAACTAAAAAGTCAACCAAAGCATTGAATGGGCCTTGGATTGATGAGGAAACGGAAACTTTGCTTGATATATTTGCTGAAGAAACTATACAGCATTCATTAGATACAGCAAAGTCACAGAAGGACAGAAACGCATATGAACAACTAACAGAAGCAGCTTTCAATTGTTTAATTATCGCGGGCTCTATCGTTACCGATCTTCGAACAAAACAACGTGTAAACGGTCTAGTATCCGTTCCAAGGGGCTCTCAAGTACCGTTCCTTTTTCTGTCGGATACATTACAGAATTTGTACGTGTAAACAAGAGATTTCGTCTGGAACCGGTACTTGTTTCTAACAGAGCTGTTCCATCTCTTTTAACGCGAAAAAGGGCCTTCAATTAGTAGTGCTTTAGTAATAACAAAACTATTTATTATCTGTTTATCATATCAAATAATAAAAGAATACATACAGGTAGTCATACTGTTAATCGAGAAGGTTTCCCAAGAGAAATGAGATAAAAAAGGATGAATTCAAAATATCATTCATTTTACAAACTCCTGAGCAATCTTGTGTGCTGCAGTTTCATCAGCACAATGTTTTTTAGGCGTTCTATCTGATCTACTTTTGAATTCGTCTTTAATGTACTAAGTAAGCTATTATTTCTACAGGCAAGTTCCAAATTCCGTTGGGGTACTCGTGTGGTGATTGTTCTTGGGCGCGTACTCAAGGCCCTCATAATATCCTCTGCCCACAAGACTCCAGAGACCGCGACTCAAAGATCCTTTCGCACATTGCGGGAAGACTCTGAGGTCAAAGAAATCCTTTTTAACAAGTCCCTGTACCAAAGAGGAAAATCGGTAAGGTTTCAGTTAGTGTTTTGAAATTTGAAAATTAAAATTGGCAATCTGCTTCATTGAGACTATTTTCAAACAAATTTTTGGACGAGAATATCATGCCGCTTTAGAGATGTGTGAGTACTTCAGGTCGATTAAGATTACCTTGAATTATTTAAATGGGAAGAGAAATGAACGACGACTGGAAAATTATCCTTTTCGGTGCGATCGGTAACACTGATCACAAACGACTGCGCGCAAAGAACACTAATCTGGGAGACTTACTCAAACCTTGTCCACTACTTCGCGCGCTCAGTCACGCATGCGGCTGCTTCACAAGTTTGTTTTCTCATTGTGTTCTCTTTTGTAATCAAAAGCTTAGAGGTTGTAATGACATGACTCACCTCGGGAGCGCTCTACTTATGTCAGTTAACTCTTATTTTATACAGCAATATGCGTATGTTCCTGAATGGGCCAAGACGATACTTGCGAAGTCAGCAATAGAAAGAACTAAGAACGATTTGAGTCAGCTCCATTCCATGTTAAAAGGATTGACATCTTATGATAAATTCACCTACCGCATTCAGCTGGCGATGTGCAGAGCTATGACCTACAACAAGTAAGGAAGAAAAATGAACAGATATTTTACCCTCTTCGTTCCATGTCCCGCCTCTTAATAATTCAATATATCATAAATAAGAGTTTGGAAAATGTCAATCAGCTTGTAATTTTAGTCCTTTTGGGATCTGTTACGAGTAGAGGTAGTAGTAGTAGTAGTGGTGGTGGTGGTGGTTGTAGTAGTGATTATTCAAGTGTCGAGGTATTTAGCTTTTAACAAACTAATTGGGGACACCAATAAAGTCTTAAAAAGATATATTAAAAGTAGGATATTTACACATATACAAGAAGAAAAATCTAAAGAGTAGAAGATTTCAAATTAAGCTTAAATTTCATCCGACCAGTGTCTAAGAGACAAGAATTAAAACATTAGTCGCCATTCCTGCAGTCTTCTAAATTAAAGAAGAGTTGACTCTTTTTTCTTAATCCTTTGTTTATAAAACTGTTTAGTGTTGGACTCTGTCTGTCCGATGGGCTTGTTGCCAATGAGTGGCGTGGGTCTGTTGCCAATGAATCATAATACTCGTAGTGATAACACTTCAACTAGCGTTATTTGCGGATTCTAAACTAAAACTCACTTTTTGAAAACATTTATGTTTCCTTGTAGAGTCGAATATCCCCGAGTGGTGTTACGCAAAGGACATATCGGTGTGAGTTTCTACTTTATTTTCTCGGGGTCTGTGTTTGTTAACGTGGAGGAGCTGCTGATGAAGACTGGTCACGTGATGTGGCATACAGCCATCACGCTGCAGCGTGGAGACAGTTTTGGGGTAGGTACAGCTACTATTTAGGTAAAGAAACAGACTGTTGAAAGTGAAGAAATACGGGAAAAAGCTCACAGGAGTAAAATTCAAAGAATATACATTAACAAGTCATTAGCGTTCGTAGAACAATTAGTTTGGTAAGTCTGAAAGAGTTCGGCATTGGAAAGGCATGTTCAATTTCTTTTTTTCTTGTTTTGTTCTTTTAAAATTTATTTCAATGAAATGCAATAATATCACTTGGACAGATTCATTTGGCTCTCTAAACCTCTGAATTTCTTCAAAATATTCAGATAAATAAACTTTTATTAGCCAGTACCGTTGTCAACTATCGTAAAGCAAAAAGGTAGGTTCGTCCCGCAGTTTAAATGATACGTCTACCTAGAGCAACCCACAGCCCAACAGTTCTTTCCCAAACACCTGAGTTTCCCAAATCCCAAGGGAGAAGCTTTTACGCATGTTAAGCATGATCGATTGTGACCCGCAATCTGATTGGCTAATCATAGGCGTTCTGATTTTGCACACTAATGCGCATGAACGCATGTACTGATATCACGAATATTGTAAGGAGTACATGACCTTCCTTGGCTCTTTCACAGGAACTTTCTCTTCTCAGAAACATCAGAAGAACCGCTTCAGTCGTGGTGCGAGAGGACGTTGAACTTTTGGTGGTCGAAAAAGACGTTTTCTCTAAAACATGCCCCATAATTTTTGATAAAGAGCTGGCTGAGAAGATCAAATTTTGCAAGTAAGTACAAATGACTACAACACTAGAGCTTCAAGCAAAGGCAGAACCATTCGTTCGTTTTTGTAATTGCTGTCTAAATATCTTTACTTTCTTCAGCATTGATGTTTAGTGAAGCATTTGTGTCAACCGTCCGTTCGTAAGTACGAAAACCTTTAACATCCGCATCATTACCCTCATCATTATCATTATCATTATCATTATTAACAAATTGTTTTTCAGGAGCTTGTCTTTGTTTAATCAGTGGACAGATGACGCTCTCAAGAACGTGTGTATCGAGGCACAAATTCAAGAGGTGTGTCAACAATGTTGAAAATTTCAGCAAAAATTGCAGGATGTACAGTTTAGCTTTTAGGTCTTACTTTGTATTTTTGCTTTTGCAGTTGAAAACAAACAAGGTAATTGTGAAAGACAGCAGTAAGGAACTGGATTGGATTTATTTTTGCATGCATGTAAGTCAGAACCATCAATCAATCAATCAATCAATCAGTCGATCGATCAGTAAGTAACTTTATTTACCCACATGTCGCATATGAGCTAAAGCTCGTTTAAATGCTAATGTGCCGAAGACCAGGGTGGTCACAGCTAGGGTTCGTTACGTCTCTAATAATGATTTAACGTCCCACGGAAGAGTTGTGAGATGGGGACTACGATTTATCATTTTAATCCCAGAAGACTAGAAAGTCTAACTATTTTCAGACGTCATTACAAAGGATGCACTTTCTTCTCAGTTATTTAAAGACCCCGAGTGTCGGTCCGACTGAGGCTTGAATCCACGACCTCGTTGTCCGGCGCTCTACCCACTGAGCCAACCGATCGGATCAGTCATTCCATCAGTCATGCGTACACCCATCCTGCCAGTAAATCAGTCAGTTAAGCTATAAATCTTTTATTAAAAAATAGTGAGACATTCAAACAATGAGCCTATGAGACTGACTGTCAACCGGTAGGATAGACAGACAGTCTGTCATTCAGTCGGTCACTGAGCGACTGATCAGTCAGACAGTGAGACAGTCAGTCTGTCACTCAGCGAACGAGTCAGTCACTCAGTCATTCAGTCAATCTGTCAAAAAGTCAGTCACACAGTCACCATGATAGTCAGCCAGTTATTCAGTCAGTCAGTTTGAGTTAGTGACTCACTCAGTCAGTCACTCAGCGAATCAGTCAGTCAGTCACTGAATCAGTGAAACAGTCAGTCACTCTGTGCCTCAGTCAGCCTGTCAGTTTGTCAGTCACGTAGTCAGTGCTTTGCTTCTTTTCTGGAAGGAAAATGATAATAGTGCAAAAATCTATTTTCCTGTTTTACTCTTCTCTTTTCAAGGGAAAATGTTCAGTCATTAAAGTTCTTGATCTACATGTTCCACCGAAACTGTCGCACTCAAAACGAGTAACGAACGAGGAAATCCATCATCCCTTAGGACTCGCCAGAAGGAAACGCAGAATCCATGACGACACATCTAAAATTTGGGTAAAAGAATTACACGAGAGCTTAAAAACCCCTTACAGTTTTGCGGAAAGTAAGAAAGTGGATGAACATCGGTGTAATGATGAAAGGTAGGATAATAAATTTAAGGGAATCATCCGTTTTGTCTGCTTGCTTCCCGCGGCAAAAGAGAAGAAAGTTTAATGACATTGATATTGAAGACCACCTTCCGCCAACGAGCCACAACTAATTAGGTCAATTAGTGCCCTATAAGTTTCAATAAAAAACATAAATATTTGTCTCACTGCACAACGCCTTACAAAGAAAATACGTGCAACCGGCGTCAAATTAACCGCGGGAAACTGAATGCGAGCAAGTAAACTTTTAGTTTTGTTTCTTGAGCGGTTTTCAATTTAATGTCAAAAGTAACTGGCGTTTGCTTTCATGTCCTTTACTTCTCTCTGTGATTGGTTGACAAAACTCGCGCCACAACCAATGAAAAGCAAAACTAAAACCAATCGCTTGTTGCACGCGCGCATTTTCCCGCGCTTGGCGCCGGCTGTATGGAATTACTTCAAATTCTGATTGGTTCACTGAGATGTCTTCGTCTGTTGTCATTGGTCAAAGTCAATTGAAAACCATTGTATTGCTTTTTCCAACCAGTCACAGACACAGTCGATTAAAACCTAAATGTTACTTTAGTTGTAAGGAGAAATTTGAAACAGCCCACTCTTCTGGCTTGACAAAGAGAAAAACTATGTTTATGTTAAAATCTACAGGAATGTCTGGTCCAATTCTGCAGACCATACCACTGGGGCTGAGAAGATACTGGAGGTTATGAACGCACCCTACAAGGATCAGCCACATGCTAAAGGAGACTGCAGTTACATCGTCAACAAAGACGATGAAGACGAGAATGACAAGGACTTTACAGAACATGAACGATCGGTGGTGGAAGCCATTCCCGTGGAGCTGGAGAAACGAGATAAGAATATCTTCGAGGATTTTTCTGAGTTGATTAAAACTGAAACCAAGACGGGAAAATTAAACAAGGACGTGGTGTATCTTAACATTGCGTCTATGAAGAGTGGCGATATTTTTGTAAGTAACAACGTTTGTGCTTTAGCTGCAGCATCACCAGTATCTACAAAAGTTTTCAGTTCAAGAGTGTAACTACAGCAGCCTTGTGAGTTTAAAATTTTTTAGTCTATAAATTACGTGCAAGGACTTATCTATCATTGTTTATTTACTTATTTTTTTGAACTCTTGGACACATTTAAACCAAAATCCACCTCTAAATGATTTAAATTCCATCGATAAACTAGTTATCTGGGGTGCTTCATGCTTGGTGGGAAAGACACCTTGTCAGTCTCCTAATTTCACTCGCAACGATCTTCAACGGAAGAGCGGTTCTGAGGAAGACAAAGTGTTTGAAGAATAATCTTTCTACAGAGTGCTCCTATCATCCCTCGCGGTTTCCAGGAAATCGTCATTTAGTCTGAATTGAACTGAATATAAAGTGAAATACAAATCAGATCTGCTTGCTATTTACAGGATGTGTCGCAGGTTGTCAGGCCAACAGGACAAAAGCTGATGCTTGTAAGTAAAGGAGCAGTCATGTTAAAGATAAAAAGGGACGATTTCTTCAGATATTCGACAAAGAAGACATTGAGACAAGCCAGGAACGTTGTACAGGAGCTTGAGTAAGTGTTTCTACTTGTTATTATGAGAACCGTGTTAAATGAAAAACTGAGATTTCTAGTAAGAATAGAAAGTGAGAACAAAGGAGATTAATTTCTTCCCTTCTCTGCGGAAGACGAGTAAGGTAAATTTGCCTCTTTTTACTCATTCAACAATAATCATAATCCTAATGAAGAGAGTGAATGGAAGGGCGAAGTATTAGAAACGAAAACACACAAATAAAAGCGGAAGAGCTGAAAGCAGTAAAGGTAGCTTCCTATATTTCAGTCGCATTCTGGTCCCAAGAACCCTTTGATTCTTTCAGCAGGGAAGCTGAGAGCGGTAGTGCGTTTCTCGTGGCAAAGCCCCGCCACCTTTCAGAATCAGAGGGCCCTGGGCACAAGATTGGTTCAGTTGTCGCTCTTTCTCCCTCGATTTCTTCTTGCTTTTAGGCCATCAGGGAAGGTGATAAGACCTGATAAGATCGAAGAGGAAATGCGGTTGCGGGTTTGGAGAAGTTAGAATCTTCCTGGCAGTCCGCATCTATTGGAAATAATTGCATATCAGAAAGCTGTTAAAACACTCTGTTGATGTAAATATTTTCGTTTTACAGTTACCCACCGGAGGACATAATTTATCGTTCATACAACGAACGCTGCGCTTGGGAACAGTTGAAAAGCTATCATCTGCGGTCAACTATGGACAGTATTCAGGAAAAATGTATTCGCCATAACAACACGTTCACGCAAAGAGTGACTGAGATAAAAAGGCCAATGACACCTGCCCGCGTTGATAGCGGTCAATCAAGACTTAAGAGATTCGATCAGTTCTTATCATTTGTGTATGGCAGCCATAAGGTGCCTGATAACGAGCCTCAGGAATCAGTTTCATCATCTCATTTGTGACAAAGACAGCATCGGACCTTTTAGAAAAAATTTCATTTAATCAGTTAGATCAGGAAATATAGTTAAGAAAGTGACTTTTAGAAGTTCGGAATAATTCACAGTAAAAGAGCGCTGATTGCATATGCAGTTATTAAAGGGACTGTTATTTGTTAAAAGAAATCGTGAGAACATTGTCTGACTGCAAAAATGTTGTGACTGGAAAGGCTCAAATTTTCTCTTTAACAATATACATACAAAAATTTCTGCATTCTGATTGGCAGAGAGCAGGTCAATTAGTCCCAAACAGCGCAAAAGATTGAAATTTTTTGAGAGCAGTAACACGAAATTAGTGCAAAAAGTTGAAATTAAAAATGATTGACGGATACCTCGAAAAACCGTAACAAAACAAATACAGAATCATCCGCAAAAGCATGCCGAGGACGCCGGTGATCATTTAGAATTAAGAAAGTTGAATCGAATAACAGTGCAAAAAAGTTGAGGTCTTGAAACAGGCAAGCCTGGACTTTCCACTGTTTGCTCTATTTCGGGCTTTTAACAGCGAAAAGCATTTTGAAAGATAGGCTAATTTGAATTGGCTTGTTCTTTTTCCTCAGCAAGCCGTTGTCGTTTTTTGAACCAATCGGGTTCTTGTTGGCGGAGCGTGTTAACCCCGCAAGGCAAAATAAAAACAGACTGTTTGCTGTTTGTCTGAAATGTTTGTACATATATTATTAACAAGGAATCACATGATTTTTCTCGTGCAATTTGGAATAAATAAGCAGTTGCAAATTTTTCAAACACCCCAAACTGTACTCGCCCTACGGGCTCGTGCAATGTTGTTAGTCTTTGAAAAATTTGCAACTGCTTATTTATTCCAAATTGCACGAGAAAAATCATGTGATTATCTATACAAATAAATAATACGAAACTTTGAAACAAATGAAAAAGCCAAACTAAATGAAATTTTTGCGATACAGTAGGCATAGGGTTCCTGATGGTTCGTTTGAGTCCCGTAAGGAAATTGACATGGTAAAGCAGAGATTTGCGAATTTTTATCATAAAGCTAAGAGAGTTTGATAATAAATAATCAAATAAATACAAAGTTATAGTCGGTCTCCGCTCACAAATACGGTAGCAAAGGGTAATCGAGGTGGGCGGAACTACAATAATACAGCAGTCCGTGGTTACTAATTAACTAATCACGTTAAAGGAATGACATTACAATGTATAACAATTAAAACCATTAAGAATTACGAACAATTATTAGTACAATCAAACTACAACAAAAAAAGATTTAAGAAATGACGAAACGAGGGGGTATGTAAACGAATAAGGAGAGAATACGAAGATTAAGAAAATTAAAACAAAAAATATGCTTTATATCAATTCACTATGTAAAATTTGCAATTTTAAGCAGAAGAATAGGCATTCTAACACCCTGTTCCAACATAATCATCCTCAGCCTCCATTATTGAGAGTAACCAACTATGTATATGCTTTTTAAAGGCACCTTTGGGGAGTTGACGAAATTTGTCCTTAGTTGGTGGGAGTTCCAGAGCCTATCTCCAAATCTGGCAAAGGACCTTTGATTCTGGCAAAGGACCTTTGATTCTGGCTCAGAATCGAAGACTTGATGCAAAAGTTGCCAGAAGGGGAGCTCCTGGTCTTGTTTCATCAACTTTAGTAAAGAGATCACTGACAAACATACGTGGGACTTCTAAACGTCAGATATTCCGAAATATTTGACATGTTCCTCGCACTCAAGGGAAGGGTACTGTTATCAATCGTTTGGATATTGTGAATGATGTATATCTGAAATAAATCATATATGAACTGCGGAAATGAAATCAGATGAAAGGATGATCCTCCCAGTTGTGAACGCAATTTCATAAAGAAGCCTGAACAAAATTCAGGACTTCTCACCGGTATCGAGAGGTCACGGGTTCAAACCCCTTTGCAGTCCTGAATTTTTTTCAGCAATTGATGTGACCAATCACAACTGACGATAACAAGCAACCAATCAGAGTTCGAAGCAAAGACATGCACATGAGGCTCAATTGGAATATCTCAGTTGTTAGCCATATCGATTAGTTTCAGGTTATTATCACAGGCCAGTTTACCCTCTCCTCCCTCGAGTTTGATCATTTATCATTCCGTTCCACACCGGTCCTAAATCTTTATCGAAGAAACATACAATAAAATAAGGCGTTATCCGAACAACCAAAGCCAATTTGTTTATAGTCTGAAAAATACAGCAGAATAACTGAGAAAGCCTAAAAAGCATAAACTTGACTACAGCAAAATGCTATCAAGATCATGATTTTGCTGAATTATGCTGAATTATGATAAACAAGGAGATGAAATGTCTTAATACCATTGCTGCTAGAAACAACGTTATCATCTGCACTCGTTATGTCCATTTAACTTAGTTTAACAACGGGTCCTAACAGGCTCACACAACAGCCGCTCCGTTAATATGGGTATTTAAAAAATGATCACATTAGTTCAACCCTGAATTAACCATCAATACTCTTTGGATCGAGATGCTGGTGAACGAACAATAGCCTCCACTTAAATTGAAGAGAAAAAGGTAAAGAAGAAAAAGAGATTTTTCGCGATTAACGATTAGCGATTTTCACACGATTAGTAATCGTGTGTTATACTCCGTGCGTTCCATTCATGTGCGGTTTGGGTCTAATTATACCATTCAATTAGCGCTAATTGACCGGCCGCAAGTGTGCTGTGTCAGTTTTAGGCTCAGACGGTCTGGATTACCTTAGAACTATTTTGTACTGCAGACTGAGAAATATATAACGAAATTTTCAATTTTAAACTGGTTATTTAGAAGGTACACATGAGGTTTACGATAAACTGATGTTAGCCATGACGCCCTCTAGCCGGAGCCGTGTTATGGTCATAGACTAGCAAGGGCTGGAGTAATATTTACAAATATAATTTAATTTATCAACACATTGCAATTAGCTGCATAAGCAATTAGCTTTTTGGTGATTATTGCGCAATTCTGCTTAGTTTGATCTCAATAAAAACATAAAATTCAACTGTTGTTTTGCCTAGTAACATTTTACACTGGCCACCATCAGGAGTTGGCATTTATTGCACCATGTCCCGGACCTGTGAAAAAGCTATGCAGAAATCGATAGATGTTCAGAGCCCTGGTGCATCGAAAATGTCATCTTGTTTTAGCTCATCAGAGCCGCCCTTAAAATGCGAACCAGTGAACGAAAGTTCAACATATTTGACCGCGAGTACACGGAAACTTCCTTTTCATTTGCCACCCTTGGATCCGAACCTTAACCTTGCAAGAAGTTTCCGTGAAAAGAAAAAGGAAGTTCATAAAAACAAGCTAACTGCGTCCAGCAGTGATCCATTTCTAAAGAAAAATGGAAACAAGCAGTCAATCAACTTACATACAGACGGCAATGGAGGAGGGTACGAACTACCTCTAAAGAAAAAACAGAACATTAAGACTGATGGTGTGTCTTTACCCGCAAGTGAACTCCCACCTATAAATTGGAATGGACAGCATGAGAATGATAAATTTCTTTCCAAAGGAACACAGAAATTATCAGTTGTCACAGACAGCGGCGAACCTTCGACAAAGACGCTGAAACGAACAACATATTTGACCGAGAGTACTGGAAAACATCCTTGTCGTTTGCCACCCTTGGATCCGAGCGTTTTCGAGAAGCGCAAAATCCCTAAGCCTGCAAGAAGTTTCCGTGAAAATAAAAAGGAAGTTCAGAAAAACGAGTTAACTGCGTCTAGCAGTGATCCACTCCCAAAGAAAAATGGAAACAGGCAATCAATCAACTTACATACAGACGGCAATGGAGGAGGGTACGAACTATCTCTAAAGAAAAAGCAGAACATGAAGACCGATGGTGTGTCTTTATCCGAAAGTGAACTCCCACCTATAAATTGGAATGGACAGCTTGAGAATGATGAATTTCTTTCCAAAGGAATACAGAAATTACCAGTTGTCACAGACAGCGGCAAACCCTCGACAAGGACGCTGAACCGAAGAAGCGGAAGACTTAATCAGATCACGTGTACAATGGAAGTATTACCGTCAAAGAAAGCCATTGTTACTTCTGAAAGTTTACAAAAATCAGATGGCCCAAAATTACGCTACACCCCTCAGCGTAATAGTCATTTTACCCCTCAAACGAAATTCGTTACCGCTGGGAGTTCTAGCGCATTTTGTACAGTCACTTCTTGTGACGGCAGCCATGATGGATCTCGCATGGAAATTCAAAGGATGCGGAGACGCAGTAGAAGCCTTGGCGATACTACGATAACCCCTGATGAGATCATTCTCTCGTGGCAGAACAGCTCTACCCAGGCTGACGGGAACAGTGGATGTACATTCACACAAAGGGTTACAAATAGAGTCCAGAGCACTGCCATTTTCGAAAGCACCATTCCTACCAGTCACACTACCAAAGAAGATAATTCACTCGATGACGTCTCGGCCTTCCCTGCTCTCTCCAACCCCCAGAACCAAACAAGATTTTCAAATGTGGTTCGTAAAGGTGGGTGCTCTAAACGTTTTAATGAAAAGGCGAGAGTTCTATTCAGAGCTCAAACCGCAACAGCTTCCAGACGCGATCCAACAGTTGACCACATCGGGAGAGAAAATGAGAACGGACCTGGTTCATTCCTGAGAAGTCCTAACTCAACTGGAAATTCCAACACAGCTGGAAATGGGGGCCACGATTCTAAAGAGGAGAGAGTTGTTCGTCGAAGCTGGTCTCAGCAAGATGTAAGTCAGTTCAGTCAGTTTCCAGCTTCTTGGAGAGAACGTAGAGCCGGTGTATGCAATGCAACCGAGAGCAACGATTCCATGACTGAAAGGCAAAAAGCACGAGTATTTATGAAGAAATTTGGAGGATTGATCAACAATCCAAGCAAAAATGATTCCAATTAAGCCTGCTTTGGTATTGTACCTAAAGGTAGAAACATTATTCTGTCTAGGAGTACCTAACATTGTGAAACGTTGCCCGAAGACATCTGTCAGAACGTCGACCATGTTGTCGACGTAGGCTACGTCAGAATAGCGCACACAGCTCAGACCCATATTAACTGATAAACTTGCCATAAACAGGAACATTGGTCCCTTCCAAAATACCAAACTGTGCCGCTATCGTCAGGCGATCTTATGCAGATCAAATGTAAGAACGATCTTTGTTGACAAAAAGCACTGCTCAGTTATTTTTACTCAGCCTTCAAAAGAAAATCATTTAAGCCATTTCAGTTAACTTGATAAAGCTTACGGTTTCAGTCTTGTTTACTAGACATACTCCCCTTCGTCTCCATTTGTTCGGCTAATTTTTTACGGTTTTCACTGAAAAGAAAAATCTAGTAAAAACAGATGTTGTATAAATTTATGTTTTCCGCTTTATTTGGACCACTTGCTTTCATCTCGATGATTATCTTGTCGTTAACTGATCTGCCCACTCTTCACCACCAAAATGAGGAACTTAATTGTGAGTGCCTCACTATGACAACGTTTGCTCGCCAGCACACATAGTTAATCCCGTGGTATTCATTCACAAGAGGTTCTTTTTTCGTGGAACGCTTCACTGATCGAGATCACAAAGTCCGTTTTCTCACTTTACTGTTAGACTATTGCTCCTTATGCGAAGTAAGGGGAGCAGGGTTGGCGCAGTAGTGAGAGCGCTCGCCTTCCACCAATGTGTCCCGGCTTCGATTCCCGGACTCGGTGTCGTATGTGGGCTGAGTTTGTTGGTTCTCTACTCAGCTCCGAGTGGTTTTTCTCTGGGTACTCCGGTTTTCCCCTCTCTGCAAAAACCAACATTGCAGACCTTTTACGTCATATGTGGCGGCTTTGCTCATTCTAAGTCTAACTCTTGAGTGGTTTGTCAAAATGAGGTAGTTCTCCAGTGATGAGATTTTTCCTAACATTTCCAGAATTCAAACGTTTTGTGGTGTGACCCGCGTTTGACTTTTTTTCAATCCTAGCCAACGGAATGGATTTCATCGATAAATCAGTATTCGTTTGTTCATCTGAATCTAAAGCCATGATGGAAAAAAATGTATTTTACTGATGAGTTTCTTCACGCGAACGTGACTTTGGAAAGTTCGTTTAGAATATTGATGAAGTTTTCCGGTAGTCAGCCTGCACATTAACACACTGAGATCCTTTAACGATAACTTGCGATTTCCGTTAGCTTAGGGCACATCTTGCATTAACTAAAGGAGTGACAGCTTCTCTATCCACGAAAATCGGCGTTCAGGAGGCGCAACATTAGATCGCATTAAGGCAGATGTCAATTGACAGCACGTTATTCACATCGGTAAACTAGAAATCAGATGGAAAGAAATAGATGCTCCTTCGATCATGAAGTGCAATTTTAGGGAACCATACACCCCAGATCATATCAAAATCGCTGACAACAAAACTGAAAACTGCTCAAGGCTGTAATGGGCGTTGACAGGAAGCCTCTTGTCAGGTGAATGTAGAATTGTAAGCAAGGATGACAACAATTGATGCTTAAGTCCCACGTTTTTTACAGCGCCGTTATCTAATCTTTATCTTAAATCTGTCTGGTAACATTTCAGTGAGCCGGTGACCAGAGCTTACCTCGGAGTTGAGGGCCTATCGAAACTGAGAAAGCACCTTGAGTATAAGCTTGATAATTTCCATAAGCGAGGAAATCCGAGCTGATTGTCTTGCAAAATCTTTGAGACCATCGCGATTCAGTTCCAACTCACTAAATTCTAGGAGAATTCTTCTGCAGTCAAATTCTAAGGATCGGCTCCTGGTTTAAAAAGAAGAAGAAAAATTAGTCGTCGGGTGTTCACATCCTCCATGAAACACGATTGTGAATAATGTTCTTAAAGTGCGATGAATGTGCAAAGTTGATGTTCTGCAGATTAAACGGTGTTTTGCTTAGTAAACCTATTGCTTTAAAGTTCTCCTTACCGTGGCCGTCACCGTGTCACCTTAAACTCCCTAATGTCTACTACTGCGGAGAGGGGGCAGGGGTAGCTTCACTTGGACAATTTGTTGAGCCCCCTGTAAAGCACTAACATATGTATACGTTCTGAACATGTGGCACGGCCATTGACCCTTAAACTCCTAAGATCTGATTAATTCTCCTTTCTAGCTGCTATACAGTTCCTCGTACATTAGCTAAGAGAATTTGTGGTTATATCAAGATAACACTCTCTGGCTGATAAGTTTGTCTATTCCCATCACCTGTCAACTGGACAATGTATTGATATTCCAAGGAGAAGTTATATACTAATCAGAGATCATTCCTGTGAGTTAAAGGGTTAACCATACACAGATATCCAATTCTTATCATGCGTTTCAGTAAGAATTTCAGTTTGTACATACAGTATTTGTATTTCTCTACTGTAATTAAACGGTAGGCTGATTACCTTAAAAACGTGACCTCGAAACTGTACCCCACTGGAGACGCGTTTAGATGCGTCGCCGAATGTGGACGTTCGCGCCCAAAATGTTCCCACGTACAGATTTTTTTTAACTTGCCACGCAGAAACGTAAGTCACTATTTTTTTTAGCGACAAAAAGGGCACATCAAACAGAAAAGCAGAAAATAATTGGGATTCAGACATAGTCAGTGTCCACCTGCAGTTTTGTTACCGTACGTTGTCAAATCAGGAATTCTGAAGTCACTGTTACAAGATTATATCAAAAAGAATTCACTTGAAATTAGCAAATAGTCAGTTGTTTTAGCTTTTTTTTCAAGAATAAAATGAGTTTCTTAATAAGCGATATTTTAGCATTGGCCGGGGAGAAATGAAATCTTCTTCTGAGTAGAGTTTTCTTCTCAGCGAGTTAGCGGCCACTCGGAGTCCGAAATGCACATGAACACAGTAAGGTGCTAAATATTAGTGATACAACTGTTTATTTTTTTATTTTATATACCTTGTCAGTGGTACGCTATTTAACAATCATTAGCAAAAATATGATTTTTATTGGCAAGATTATAAAATAGAAGAGACCGCATCAATGCTCTCTCTTGAAGGCACTGGAATAACCCAGAATCACCGATAAATCACCAGGACAACAGAGGAGACTGATCTTGATAATTAAATAAAATGACAAAGCACAAAACGAAGCAAAGTCCGATAAACTAAAATCAAATATATTAAAGAGCATGAAACAGACAAAAAATAAAATGAAATAAGCTTAAGGAAAGTGAAATCAAGTAAAGAAAAATAAGTGTCGTCAAATCTAGCTCATGTTTACCTGCGTGATCTCTTTAGTTCACGCATTCAGACCTAAATAAATATATTTTAATTGGATCCAACTCGGCCTTGAAAACATCTATATCATGCATGCAAAGGAAAGCTCTTCAGGGCAATTGTGGCGAAATCACTGGCTTCTAAAACAAAGATTGTACATTGCTGAAGATTTTGTTTTTGAGATGTCACTCGAAAAGGCGACTTGGATCGGTAATATGCAAAAAGAAAACATCACTTAAGGGCAGCTGGTACGTTAAGGAAATAAAATCAGCATAACCAAACGTTTAAGCGACAATGAAAAGGAAGAGAAACAAAAAGAAACTTTGACTATATGGGAAATACGTCAGGAAAAGCTCTTCCTTATTTGCTGAACGAAAACAAACCGACAAAGCGTTCTTATCTCACAAAATTTGCGTAAAAATCTGATACATTTATACGAGCCATTTTATCAAAAAGCCCTCATGATAGTGAGAAAGCCGCATCTAAGGAGTAAGGAAGAAACAGCCCCATAGTGGGTCTCTGATAAATTTATCAAACAGTTTGGAGCTCTCTGCTATTGCGTAATTTTCATTTGCTTGGCGTGCGTACGGATTACTTGGCTATGCGTCAAAAATCAGTTTGAAACTAATTTCCCACGAGGTGGAGTCCGCAATTTCAAAATACAAACTTCCGTCATTAATAAGAAACATCAGAGAAAGCCGGTATTTAGTATATTGTAAACTTTTTTCTCATTACGACGTGGAGTTCACCACGTCAACTCAAAACGCGTTAAGACTTCCTGAGTGTTCTGAAAATTATTATCTTTGACATATTATCGGGAATGAGAGCCAAAACATAAACGTTAGATTGTAAAGCTTCACAAATGGTACACAGCTTGCTGTATGAATTTATTTGTGTTTATGAATAATGAATAACAACGACTCTGCAAATTTTAATTGGTAAGAGCAAAAGGGTAGATAAAACAGGGAAAATACTTCCCGAGAGTATCCTCATTGCTCGTGTAGCAAATTCCTAGTGCTCCTGTTGGAATATCAATTCGTATCAAGGAATAGCTTATATACTGTCACCACGGGAATTTAATTAGAAATTGCAGCAACATGGCTCTCGTCACAAAGAATTGAAGGTGGGTAAGCCCCTTGGTTGGTTTTATAGCAGTTCAATTATTATCTTTCTCATATTGTTAGAAGACTCAGGTACCAATTATTGTTTTTTTAACTCGTTTTTTATTAATTTTTTCCTTAAATTCAAGTCCACCAGTAGCCTTTTTTACTAATATATTTTTTTCTGAAACGGTCTTCTTTCCGTTATGTTCCAAAAAACCAGTGTCCTGCTGAACGAGGTTTACGAGCCCGGCCGAGTGCGCTAGTCCAGCTGATATTTGCTTCACGGCTTGAATTCAGGAAAATTGTCACCCACATCGAAACCAAACTTTGCGTCAAGGTACAGAAGTGATGTGTTTTCAACTCAGCGTTTTTCACCATGAGTTCAAGTAATTACGCAATTGAAGTGTACACAGTGAGTGTATATAGTTTTCGTCATCAGTCACACGGTTCCGTTTTCCAAGTGGAAATCTTGGTCAAACACTTGTAAGCAGAAGAGAACAAAAAACTACGCAACAAGAAAGAAATAAAGGACTTAAAAGTCACTTAATTCGAATTCCGCCGAAGATTCGAGAGGCAATGAGTTTTTTTCTTTTCTTTTTTTTTTTTTTTGGCTAGTTGCGCTATTTTCAGATCAGTAGAAACGATTGCTTACGGTTTAGCGCACGCCAAAACTTGAACTCATTGAAGGAACTTTCCTCAGTTTATTGGTCTTGTATTTACTCGCTTTAAAGTTGTCGACGATACTGGAAAAAGGGAAATAACCGATTACACGAACCACAGTTGTTACATGCATTTGGAACTCCTCGTCAGATATTCTTATTTCTTTGATGTTTTTTTTTACACCGGAGGCATTTATTCAGGCCTAAACATAATCGGTTTGACGTGCAGCTGAAGGCCTCAATTACCACACACGAATCACTTCGATGTACACAAAAATAAAACTAAATTTCCTCTACGCACTCAAACCAAACAAAACTCATTTAAGTGTTCTGACCATTTTCATTCTTCCATTCTTGATCAGTGGAATAAGTACAAACACGGCATTCAATATAGTTGATTTCGGATTTTTTCTCTTTCACAGTTCAGGAACTGAAAATTACACGGAATTATCAAGACTGATCAGTTGTTACTGGATTTATACCACGTACGTACATGCCTGACGCCAGCAAGAGCGTGGAGGAAGCAAACGTTTTGATATTCAGTAATCTGCTTGATCTGAGCCTCCTTTATGGTGCGTATTAATTCGCTGACGGAATTCTTTAAATACAACACCCTGACGTTCATGAACAGGAACTTCATGCGCTTAAAACATTTTGGAAGACAGTAAAGCTGCAATCACGTTTCACGGTTTCATCCGCTTAATTGCGGTCCTTGACTGCTAAACAAGTTAGCTGGTCAGAGGAACTTATAGCCGAGGGATCAAAGAAAAACATCTGCAGAGTACCAAAATCTAAAAGGGCTCTATTGAGAAAAAACAGGATCACGAAGGGAATATTGTTCGCTGCTCACGACGAAATAAGACAAGATGTCTACAAAACCCGTCAACAACACGACAGCTGCGAGTGAATTGTTTGAACCCAATCTTGAAGCCTTACCACAACTGATACCAATCGGGGTGTCAGTTATTCTGACAAATACCCTGGTATTTCTTCTGTTTTACTCCAGACAGAGTCTACGTAAGGCTCCAAATTATCTACTCCTAAGTCTAGCGGTTTGTGACTTTTTGAACGGCTCTTTGAATATAATTCTCTTTATGTTGGTTTTCGTACCCGTCGTGCAAGGAAAAATTTTTATCGCCCTGGTTTGCGCTGTGGAAGTTTCGCACAATTTTGTTGCCATAACAGCAGCATGTCACATCACCCTTTTAACTGCGGAGAAATACATCGCCGTAATGCGGCCTCTCAAATATCATGTGATTAAAACCAGGACGATGCTATTGGTTATTGTGGGTGCTTGGTTAATTTCAGGCTTCGTGGCGGCTGCTCCTATTGGTTGGTTTTCCAAGAGGCGATCCCAAGATCCAATCGGCTTGACTTTGGAATTCGCTTTCAATGTCTTCTGCCTTGTCACTGTTTTTGTTGTCCCTTACACATTCATCGTGTATGCACACGTCGTCATGTTTAGAAGAGCTTTCCAGAAACACAGCCACAGAAATATTCTTTTCAGACACAAGAGCAGCAAAGTGTGCAAAAAGAAGAGAAACGAAATCAAGTGCCTGGTAATTTTTGCTACCATGGCAGCTATTTTTGCTTTGTGTTGGCTTCCTTGGTTTGCTCTGCGCCTTGTTTATTCCTTGGTTGGTCAGAGGTGGATCACTCCAAACTACGTCGTTATGTTTAAGGCTGCACATGGCACTGTCATTGCAAGGTACCTCGCTTCAACCATCAACCCACTGCTGTACACGTTTTTCAAACAGGATTTTTGGAGAGCGCTGAAAATAATAGCGTCGAGGAAGTCAAGGCGTGACACGAGATTCAAAAGCTCCTCCACGGACAGTCGCCCCAAAAGGCGATCAACTAGGAAACTGCGTGTTAACAGCAACCACTCTGAAGAGTGCGTGGAATTTCCGCCACGAGCAGTTTAGAAAGCGTCTTAAGATTATACGGACACTCAACTGACACTATCATGTATCTCGGTGAACGCCGAACGCCCTTCTCTCACCATTCTCAGTAACATAATCTTGAATAGTCCTTTGCTGAGAAGTGAATACTGTATATGTTTACCTTCCGACGCATGTCTTACCGCTTTGGATCCATGTTTTTTTTAAACAGTAATACCCTTATTTACTTTTGACGTTTTCATGTCTGGAATAGGGTCCATTAGCGTTATTTGTCACGAAATTTGTTAATTGAAGTTTCAAGGTCAAAAATTTTGGACGCTGAGAAGCAATGCTGTAGGAAGCTATTCAGGAGCGCTTTTTAACGTCAACAGCCTTGAAAATGACTAGAGGCATTCAGCATTGTTACCGCATGTTCAACTAACCAGTTGAACTGAATGTGTAAAAAGAAGAAAAAATAAATGTTCTAGAAAGCTGTCAATAACTCTTTAAATCAAGATGTCTTTCGTCTTTAGAGGTGTATCATCCCAAACCAATAAAACCACTTTTTGAAAGTGCCTTCACCCGTACACTTCATCATCATCATCATCATTCGACCCCTCCGGTCGGAGTGCCAAGAACGGTCTCACTCCAGACATGTCTGTCTGCCAAGGCGTTTGGGAGGTCTTCTCTCGCGATCCCTGAGTCCCTCGAGATAGTATCTGTCGCGGGGAAGGTCATTTTCCTAGAGCGGACAGGACCGTTGGGTTTCCACAAAAGGAAGGCCTGGATGATCTCGCCCTCTGCCCGCTGGCAGTGACCGGCGAATTGGGAGTTTCTCACCGCTAGTGTCCAAGTCTCAGACCCGTAAAGCAGGATCAGCTCGATCAGCAAGTTAAACAGATGGAGCTTCTGTTCATTGGCGAGGTTGGAGTGCCATATCTTATTGAGCTTGTTGCATGCCGCCCACTCTAATGCGTTGCGGGATTTAGCGTACACTTAATTGATCATGGCTGGAGAGAGGCGGGGTGGACATAAGGAAAGGGGTATCTTCGATACTGCAAAAGTAACGCCTTTCCCGTGAATTTGGACCCACATCTTGTTGAAAACGCTCAACTGAAAAGCTGGTCCAGCTGTCCTTTAAAACATTTCAGCTTTTTCCCTTGGTTTTCTTTAATTCGTACGGCAAGAAGCGCCCTCTGAATGCGCCCAGTTGTTCTTTACACATTTATAAGACGAGAGAACTTTGGATGCTGGAACAGGCTGAAGCTTCCATCTTTTTTCGAATGGACCATTTTGAAGTAAAACTAATTCTCGGGGTTTTTTTTCATCGATTTGGGGCCGTGACGCAGTGCATAATACCAATCAAGAGAAATTGTTACAGCTTGAAAAAATGCATTATGCAATCGCGTAAACGGTCGGTTTACCATCTAATACACACTATCGGAGCAGTGTGCTTCAACTTAGCTTGTTTCGAGAAAGTGGCAAATACTTGAGCGCGAACGAGTAACTTGGGAAAATAGAGGAAAGTACTCCCATTTTCTTCCACTCGCAACGTTTTTCATTGGCATGCTGTTTTTTTTCCGCCTCCCGCCATCTAGACGTCAGGAACAGCCTGACTTTGGTCATACCCCGATTCAACAGCAAATGCTTCCATTGAAAGACTGGTAGCAGTCCCTTTCCGAGGGTCGTACAGGGGGGTTCTCTGGCACGGTTCACGGGCCGAAAAAATAACTAATCACGAATCATGGATAGAAAAATTCCATTTCCCTGAATCACGAAAAAACAATTGCTAAGGAGTGTCTAGAAAATCACTGGAAAATGAAGGACTGAATTGCACAATCGATTACGTTAAGAGTCTTGCGGGTGTCTACGAGGGTCTACGAAATGTTTGCCAAGAAACTGTTGGTTTTTTATACGATAATTGTCGAATTTGTCTTTTCAGAGTCGTCATTGGTCTTCCTACATTTAAGGGAGGTCTTGTCCTGAATGAAAATCACGTGGAAAGGAAGTAATAAAATCACGAATATCGATTACTAATTCAAGTTTTTCGGCGGGGCATGCTAAACCTTTTGGGCACGAAACACGAAGAATGATTTATAAAATTCACGATTCACGAAAAATAAAAACAGCTAATCACGCATCACGCAAATACCCCCGTGCGACCCTTCTTTCTGGATGATCATAACTCAAGACTCTCCAGAAAGGGACCGCCGGCAGGTACGGAATATATAACCTGGCTTTCTATGTGGTGCAATGTGTTTGCGAACTGGTGTGGAAAGCTGTGAACATTTTTTTCAGGGTTGGTGCAGTGGTGAGAGGACTCGCCTTCCACAAATGTATCCCGGGTTCGATTCCCTGACCCGGCGTCATAAGCGGGCGGAGTTTGTTGGATCTCCACTCAGCTCCGGGAGGTTTTTCTCCGGAACTCCGATTTCCCCCCCCCCCCCCCCCTCTCTCTCTCTCTCTCTCTCTCTCTCTCTCGCTCTCTCTCTCTCTCTGATTTGATTTGATTTGAGAATTGAAAAGAACTTAGAATTGTAAAGCTTACTATTGTAAGGCGCATTTGGTCATATTCACAAGCTAATTAGCGCCTAAGAAGTAATAAATTATTATTATTATTACCTTGTCGAGGAAACGTCCAAGTACCAGAAGAAGCAGTTTGATTCTCGTAACACTCTTTATTTAACACATCACAAAGTTTACTATTATAAAAATAAATTAAGTGGCGCGCGCATGGGTAAAAAAAGTCTTACCTTCTAATGTTACAAGAAACAGAACAAAGTCAATCGTTTAACAACAGATTCTCCCAACAAGTACAACTGAGAAATGTATGGTGGCCAGTGAACAGACCATGAACTTGATATTGGAGTTTGCAGGTTAAAAGGTACATACTTATCTCTGGAATAGCGGAATGAAGCTCATGGTGAAAGACCTCATCGAAATCTAAGACCAATTCAGAATGACATACAATCTGCCTATCAAAAATACATAATTTACGAATAACATTTTAAGGGATACACCAAACATCGGCCAAATCAAGTCAATGACACGGTGGAATTAGATTATCACTATATATTCATGACGAATAAATGTTTTGCAATTAATAAATAATAAAATTTGTCACTTGAGTGCTATGTGAATGTTTTTAAAATAAGGACTGCTGAGTCCTTTCTTGGAAATGCCATCACTGCACTAAATTACAGTTTTTCAAGATGTTGATGCCATCTGACTTATTGATATTAGTAACAGTGACTGTTGCTTTCAATTTACAGCAATAAGTTAACACAACACGTTTGGCACGAGCTTTTTTTCTTTATCTATGCAATTATAGTAATCAACGTTACCAATAACTCAAAAAAGTGTCCAAATATTGAACAAATTTGAAAAGTCAAAATAATAATATAGCTTTAACATCCTTTAAGTAAGACTAAGAACCTAATACTTGAAATAACGTGCTTATATGACAGCATACCAGTGCTGCAGAATAATCCAATCCATTAAATAAATTTAAATCTCAGTAAACTGGATTAAAATATGAAAAAGTTGTATTTTTGTGCAGAAATGGGATGCCAACACCCAAAGCTAGTAATCTGTTGAATTATCAGCCAACTTGGCTCCATCTCAACCATAAAAATACAATATGTCAAGTTTAAATGATAAACTCTATCTAATGACTGGTTTCACTGATATGGGTTTCTGTGCCATTTTCAATATTAACATGACTTTCTTTCTCATTAACTCCATTAAGTATGGCTTCTTTTCCTTGGAATCCATTTACATGAGCTGCAATTCCATTAACAGATGGACAAGGTTGCAGTTCTTGTAAAAGTTCTCTGAAATTAGTAACAAACCATGGAGCTTGTGATTTCACCTTTTCTCTGACAACATTTCCTCCAAATCCTATAAATGTGTCCTGTAAAAACAAGTGTTAAAGTTAAGCCTCAAGTCCCCACAAACAACCAACTGGCAAATTTTATTCAGGACCACTGCTTTGTTTCAGCCATATCTATAATAACCCACACACCTTGATCAATAACCTCTTAATTTAATTGGTTCTTGTTAACACACAGCTCCACTGTTTCAGCGCTAGGATCCACTGTTTCTGTGTTGTTGGTTTGTTGTTTTCTCAGCTGATCCTGTGAGCTCTTCTAATACCTGTGTGGTGTCTTATGCACTGTTTGCAAACACGAGGCGTAACCGAGTGTTTTTAGACCCAATAAAACACGTCTGAGAGTTTTTTCAGCAGCTTCAAAAACGTTTGTCATAGATCTATTCATTTGTCGAATAATCGTTGGGTTTATTATTATATTTCCGGATAGAATCGGCTGTAAAATAGGCCATTTTCGTATTCTCGGTATTGAACTGGATCTAGCATGAAGTGGAGGCTCTTGCGGGGGAATACATTTACATATGAAAAGATTCCCCCGCAAGAGTCTTCACTTCATGCTAGATCCAGTTCAATACCATGAATACGAATATGGCCTATTTAGCAGTGTCTATATCAAATATAAAAACACTCATTAAACACTAATTTCTTTTGTATTTCCTTTATGAATTATTAATGAGCTTTTGAAATCTCCTCAAAACACACTTCACTATGAGTTTCTGAGGTAATGAGGGGTTCTTTCCGACATACACATACTTTTTGGGAATAAATTTTGTCACAGTTGTGCTGTTCTGTAAAGAACAAAGGGTTTGGTTGAAATTGCAACTGGAAAATTACATTATTGACCAAACAGCAAACAATCATGTAGAAAGAGATGATACTCACAGCTGCTGCTGGGAATGTCTCAAGGTCTGTGGCTCCATCACCTATCATCACCAAACTGAAATTGAAAACAGAATCTAAGGTGTGAGAGGAATTCACTCTACATCTACAACTAGGAATAGAACATTTTTGAACTTTCAACCTCATGTGCTCATACTAAAAAAGGTTTCCAATCAGTTTGATGCACAACCAAGTCAAGTGTGTGTTAATTGTGTGTGCTTTAATTTGCCACTTTCTTTTTTATTTTTAACAAATTTAAAATAAATGGTGAAAACAATCACATCTTAACAGAATCCACAACTGGGAGAAGCACAACAGTATCATGAAAATAAAAAAACTTACTTTTTGTAACCATATTTTGCTTTCAAAAGTTTCACGACGCGCATCTTTCCTCCAGACTCTGAAGTTGGTTCATTTTCATCAAAACCAGAAAACCGACCTGGGAGTGAGTGAACAAAAAATAAGCACAATACAAATACATTTTGAGCTGAGGTCTTGTTTCTGAATCACACAAAATCACAAACTGAACTGAAAATTCCCCAGCAGGAAGGTTGCATCACATCTAAGTTTCATTATATCGATCTCACAAAATGAAAACAATAACATACAAACAGATCACAATCTAAAATAATAATTATTGCCAATGGTTGAACTAGTATACAGATTAAGGAACAAGAAAGTGAAATACATCCTCTTAAATCCTTCCTACTGACATTAATTAAAACTAAGTACTGAAAGCATTTCTTAGCACACAGTCATCAGAAAAACAAACAACATTGATACACAATACAACCACTTTTATTTCTTTTGAAGCAATTTCCAAAAAGTTACATATCTTATTAAAGGAACTCTTTGCAGCAACTCAGTTTTGTGACCATGAAGGCTGATATTTTGTGACAAAAAAATTAAATATTTTAAATAATTTTAAACAATTCTTCTCACAAATTCTAATAAACAAGCAACAGGTACTACCCACAACATCAAGTGAATGCATTTAATTCCTGCTAATTTTCCATGATGTTAAGTTAGTAAAGTTGTATGAATATAAATATAATTAAATACCTTCATCATCAAACAGAAGCCTGTTGGCAAAAATGTTCTCACTGGGGATATTAAGCTGTTCCGCAGCACGCTGTATAATCCTCTGAAAACCACCAGACACAAGGTAAACTGCAACACCTTGCTCATGAAGTGCTTGTACTAGTTCTCTGTCAAAAACAAAATAAATAGCAAAATGGAGTCAAACCATATCCATGTACTTGTAACTGTTCCAAAAGTGTGTTTCTTCTGAGTTGAATTTTTGGCCAATTCAATGGTAAATCAAGTCAGTTAATATCTCCCCTACACATCCTAACTTGCATAAAGGGATGTACAACTATACATGTAAATTAATTTAAAATTTATATCATGTGGTTCCACAAAATGTGCATACCCTCCAAAAGGAAGATTTTTTGGCTTGCACCCCCCAACCCCAATTCCAATGTCGCTCCTTACTTTTCAAAACTTTTGTTACCAAAATTTCCACTGACTTTCTATAATTTGGCTAAAATTATCAACATCATACTCACCTTATTCCTGGTGTCAGTCTAAGAGGACTTTTCTCTATAAAATTCTGAAGCTAGTACAAAACAGATTCAGAATTAGCATCAAGTTAAATAATATTCAGTGCTTGGCCCAAGCAGTAGTCCACTGGCCCAGGACTAGTATGTTAAAAAGTTAAGATCGAGTATTGATACTGAAGAGTTTATAGCACACATGGCTGTCACTTATTTTGAAGATGCTGTAGGTGGGGATGTGCAAAAAGTACCTGGAGAATCTAGCAAGGTAGCAGCAGATCAAACACAGAATTTCTAAGGAAACTCCCTGGCCCCAACCCTCAATAAGGGCCCTGAGTACAGTTACAACAGGTGAAGGCAAAATCAAGAATGGATACTAAACAAAATTAATACTTGTACGCATTTAGCACATGGTTGGTTACTGAAAATGTCTGAAATCTGATTGGCATACCACAGACAACAGTAAGGACTCCCACTCCAATGATTCAAAGGAAAAGAAACTTTAAATAAATTCTACCAATAGGTGGTGCCAATAGGATACAATTCGACCAAACAACACAAACAAAGTAGAAACAAAATAACAAAACACTGGAAAGCAACCAGTACACACCTTATCTCTTGAAACATTTATAATGCTTAACCTTTCTCTAAGGGCTGTTCTGAAAGGTATTCCACCTCCCATAGCACGTTTCGTCCTAAAACGGATATAAAAATTATTATTAAGAATGAGGTGGACATTTCTTGACCCTTTTTGCTGTAAAATCAAGGACCAGTCAACCTCATCCAAACTGGATACCAAAGATCAATTATTTACCTCAGCCTTTGGCTTTGGCAAATCATTGATCTGCTCACCACTGGCAAATCACGATATTTTGCTCAACCTCGTCCAGTAATTGTTAATTATCGAGTATCAGTATATACTAAAACAGTGGATAGCGTTGAACGCACGCTCTGATTGGCTACTCAAACTCCAGATATTCACCTCCGAGCAATTCACGCGGAATTTGCGCCTGAAAATGAAGTAATCTTTGCAGGAATGAATGAGTTAAAATCATCTTTTTGCACTCTATTATCTCACTGTTTTAGTATATACTAAAACAACTATTCACCTCAGTGTTGGTGGCTAGTGATGGTAAATATCCACCACTACATAGATGTCTCCAGCTCTCAGACTCAATCTCCAGCTCTCCAGCCGAGCAAGCAAAATCTCCAGCTGAGCTTGGGTTAACAAATTTTGTAATACATATATCATATAAAATTATTGTTCCACAAACATAAAACTGTTCATGATCTGAGAAATCGTGAAATTGACAAGAAATCAGCGGCAAATTGATGAGAAATCGAGAAATTCTAGACCCCAGAGCCCTTTTCTTCTCACTGCTCATGTTTGTTTACCTGAGGTGACCTGGGTTTGACTTTAAAAATTTCCTAAGGGGGGGGGGGGGGGGGCATGCCCAAGGACATCCCTAGAAAAGTTCGCGCCTTTGGCACTCGCTCAATCGCTCGGATTAGGCACTCCATTAAATCTCCAGCGAGCCTCTCCCTACAACTTGGCATCTATGCCACTAGCCACCTCCACTTCGGTGAATAGTTGTTAACTATCGATTAATCGATTGCGCTTTCGATGATTGATTTCGATCGATTAGTCAGGCTCTGGAATACACCATGCAGTTTTTTCACTTCAATACGATATAATTTTACACACCACAGAAGTACTCATAATATCTAGCAGCATCACAAACGTTTCTCTTGGGTAAGAATAAATGAGAAAACTCCACCACAAACTCTTTGGAATGAGCAGGGATCACATAAAGTCTTGCATCATCTCATTCACCTGTATTTACTTTCAACCGGCGATAATTTTACCGGGCAGTCGCTGGTATATTACTGAGTTTACATCTCGAGATATTACCCTCCTTAAAAGCCTTCAAAGGGCAATAAAGACTGACATCTTATAGAATAATGTATAAAGAAATGAAAACGTACCACTGTGAAACTTCTTTTCCTCGTCCACAAAATGCGGCAAGTTCGTCGATACCTTCGTCCATGATAACCGTGCTATCAACATCAAAACAAACTGCGTCAGCTTTCCTCCATACTGTCTTTGCTTGTTGGATCGTCATCGTCGTGAAATATCGGTGGTTCTTGACACAGTTCTTCAGCAGTAACATTCAATTAATCGCGTACGGGAGTGAAATATTTTAATCTTAACCGAGCCATTTTATTTGAGTGAAACCAAACTCGCGCCCAGGCTCCTGGGAAATTACTGAACAAAATTCACAGTAAAAATACTCATCTCTCAACGATGGAAAAAATGTTTGAAGATACATTGCAAAAAAGGACTTAGTGGGATAACAAATAAAAAAGTATTAATGGGCATAGTACGGGTTTTACTGATCTTCATAAAAATTTCTCTAGTTATGAAAAGAAATTTCCCGGCTTAATAACCGGCAACGCTTCCCTCAGGTGATTTTACGGTCGTTAAAATGACACGTGACAGAGTTGCATTTATTACGCAATATCATCGAGAATAAAGCCCGGTCCTCACTTGCGACGCAAGCATAAGCATATCAAACCTTTGCGTTCTTCTTATGCTTATGCTTACGCTTATGTCGCTGTTGTTTCCAGTAAGGACTTGATTGACAAGAGCATAAGTATAAGCATAAGCGTGGTATGCTTGTGGTTATGCTTATGCTTGCGTCGCAAGTGGGGACCGGGCTTAACATGCAAAGAAACTGACAACGAACATAAAAGAAAGGTTTGCTGTAGGGAAAATAATCAGGATCTGGGAATAAAAAACGATTATTTCAAATCAAAATATCCGGTTCAACGTGCGTCGAAAAATAGATTTCACCGGTCACAAAATAGTCACGGCATAAGTACTCACGAAAAAGAACATCACACCAAAGGCATTTAAATTGATGTCTCGGGCGACAGGATACTCATCAGTATGCATTTATGTAAAGAATATGCACGAAGTGCGACGACTAATAATTTCTGCCTCAGTAATCGCACGCGATTCTACCCTAGGTGCCAAAGGTTATTTTTTCGTTTGGAGGAGGGAAATCGCGCAGCTTCGCGAGGACATTTTCAACGGGCTTCTGGAGCCAGGGTAACGTGATTCAAATAACAATCCTCATGCACCGCCTCCCATTATCTCTGTCGACTTTTAGCGCCGAATCGGCTTTCAAACGTTCATGATATAAAGTTTTTCAAAGTAACACTCCTGTCATAGCCATGTGTTCCCCGCGACCTTAACAAACACACTATCGCATCACACAAAGCAGCTATTTTCCTCTTGCGAGACATGCTTTTCTGTTATCACGAGCTTTAGAAAATAAAATTAGGTAACATGCAAAAAACGTAACGGGAGAAGGGGCTAATCTGAACCTTAAAGCTCGATTTTTTTCTTAGTTTCGAGAGAGACATTGCCAAATATTGAGCGGTAGATATAATATTGTAGTCACAGAAAAACAAATTTTCCTTTAAACTATCCCGAGAGGTTTTTCTCCGGGTACTCCGGTTTTCCCCTCTCCCTAAAAACCAACACTTCTAAATTCCAATTCGATCCGGATGCAGGACCTCCCTGAAAACACCTTCACGGTGAGTGGAGCTTCCTGGGTAAATATATTCATTTATTTATTTATAGATTCTAAAGTCTGATATGTGGTATTAGAAGGGAAACGATCGCTGACATATTAGATGGAGTTTCGAGATGCGAAGTATCTAGTAGCTTCTTTCATACATCAACTGTCCAGATACCCAAAATATTAATTTAGAGTTACGAATCTTCAAGACACCATTTTGATAATCGAGCTTGCTGGTTGGGTGGGTTCCTTGCCAGTCAGCACGTTATGCAGTCACTGTACCAGAAGAGAGTAGTGTAGCTGGTGTACATGTCACCATTAAACTCGGACAGAAACTCAGAAATGATGCTACAACCAGTTGCAAAATTGTTGAGACATTCGCAATCATAATCTTCTTTTCTTTCTCTAAAACGCTGCTGCTAAGAAATCTGTGAGATACAACACACAACCTCTCACTCTCCCCGTTTCAAAGTTGTTCCTCAAAGTTTCGAGCGTGGTGTTGCACTGTTAGCAACTTTGGCTTTTGCAACCAAAGTGATGGGTTCTCAACAATTTAATACAAGTTTCTGGCTGCGGGTCGAGGCAGATTAGACTTTCTGAGCAAATGTTCCATAACGGTTCGGTGCCGCAAAGATGCCGGAATCAGTGAAACGCTCCCATTTCATGGCTTTCAATCTTAGGTGCTAAATGAACAACGAGTACATCACGCCAGATTCTAAGGCTATCCCTAAAAACTACTCCGTGAATCTAATCAAAAAATCGAAAAATTCGTTTTAGAGTCGCTAATGCCCACAACTCAGTGTAGTGGGGTAGGTCAAAAGTCTCTGGTGGATTCTATGAATACAACAGTTTGTATATGTCATTTTTCGTTTCATCCACGGTTGTTAGAATGGGCTTAATGCTTTCTTCCAGGGTTTTCACGGAGGTCTTCAGATTATCTAGACTTGATTTGCAATCCTTGCTGTTCTGTACATGATTGGCTGCAAATTTCTTGTAAATCTCCTTCAACCCAGCGTACTTATTCTCTCCAAGGTCCCCGTCCAATTTCCCCAGCTGGGCAGCCATTACCACGCTCCACACGATCAAATGCTCTTCTTTATTCGCGTACGCGTTTGGAACGTAAATTTGGTACTGCTTTCGAATTTGATCAAAAGCAATTTAGAACCACCCTTCCCGAGATCTTCTGGAGATGCCACTTGTCATTGCCAATAAAATGCCGACTTTAAAATTCGAAAATTTGGTGAGATTTGTCTCGAATTTCTCATTTACGTCTTTTGATTAATCGTTTACTCACTGCTTTACCTCGATCATGATGCTGTGGCCATTTGGTGTTTCAGCCTCGATGTCTCCTTTTCCTGGATCGTTGGCCGTGTCACGAAAGGTAAAGTTTAGAGCCCCTAGGTTGTCCCTGAGGATTTCGAGCACCTTTTTCTCCGCCCGATCTCCTTTCAGTTTGTTACTGGGTTTATCAAGAGAGTCAGATATGGAATCTAATCTCTGTTTGCACTCCCCCAACCTCTGGTTGAGTCGATATTCGGAATCCTGGACTTCCACATGTAGATGGCTTTTTATGGACTCAGTGGAATTGTTTATACTACTGTTTAGTATATCAAGCGGCTGCACTTTCTGAACAACTGTGTCAACTCTGTTTGTTAACTGATCTTTAATTGTGGTCATGTGGTTGGATACATCTTGCTTCAAATCTTCCACGTTCTTCGCGAACTTGGTCAAATGAATTTTCACCGCATTGGCAACATTTTCTTGCACTCGTAGTACTTGTTCATTAACTTCCTTTTCGATTTTTGCGACACTGTCGTGGACGGGTCTAATTTTAGACTCAAGAGCTTCTTCCACGATCTTCGAGTTGACATCTAAACTCAGGGTAGCAGATTATTTAACTTTGAGCCCAAGCTCAAATATTTTGACGAGGTCCTCGTCCGAGTACTTTTGAAGGCTGCTGTCGTAGTTAGCCATGTCAAGTTTGATGTAGCGTACATTTGTTGTCAGTTCTGAACGAGATCTCTTGGCCGAAGAAGGTTCTTCATCGTCAGATGCCATTTGAGGAGCTTGATTTTTCCACGGATTTGTGCTTTGGAGGTGTCGCGAACACCGGTCCGAGGCAGCTCAAGGAAGCAGAAAATGCGATATTCCCAGAAATAAGATTATTGGAAACCGGAAGCAAATTTAACCTTTGTGATCCAGGCCCGTAGCCAGAAAAATTTTCTAACCAAGGCACTATTTGAAAGATGCACTAGAATCGAATTTTACTTAAAAAGTATCTCATTGAAAGTCTTCTTAATGTTTTTGAGTGAAAAAGCTGCTGAGTTGACGCTGCATTTTCGAAGAAAACCGAATAGAAGGGAATCGAAACGACTGCCATCTGCAACTTGTTTCACTTGGCGGAACTAGAGGCCGTATTGGCCTTCACTCGGGCTTTTCGAGTGGCAAATGGATGTTGTGGATGATTTCCGCACAGCCTAATATATAAAATTATACATGTATTTTGTGACTCAAACTCGATTCATTAACGCATTGGGCTGCCTGTGTGAGTGTGTGCCAGCGGAAATAAACACGACAAGACCGTGGGAACACAAACAATCTTAGGGCCTGATTACATGAGGCGGGCTGGCCCGGTTTGCCGGGCTGCTTCGGTGTGGGCTGGCCCGGTTGTCATGTAATCGCGAAGTTGATTTTTGTCGCGTTTAACAAACATGCCGAGATCCCGGCAAACTCAAACCAGCCCGGTTAACAGGGCCAGCCCGGCTCATGTAATCAGGCCCTTAGGGCCTGATTACATGAGGCGGGCTGGCCCGGTTAACCGGGCTGGTTTGAGTTTGCCGGGATCTCGGCATGTTTGTTAAACGCGACAAAAATCAACTTCGCGATTACATGACAACCGGGCCAGCCCGGTTAGAAGCAGCCCGGCTCATGTAATCAGGCCCTTAGTTTTCTGCTTTTCTGTGACAGACTTTTTAGCTTTTTCACTGGTATCCTACTGGGCTCGCGATCACAACGTCTTGATGGCACATGGCATTCACGGTTGTCGTTAAAATACACTATGAAACTTAGCATAACGAGATCTGAATTACTTTCTATATTTTATTTTCACTAAGGCATCACGTTGATCATGTACAGATAACTGCATTGCCTTCTCAAATACCTTGCATTTTTCAAGTACATCCGACATTTGTGTTGATAAAACTGATAAACTTAACACATTCATGTAGAACACGCGAAGGTACAAGATTCTGAAGATTACACACTGTGTAATAAAACTAACACACTACACAGACTTTTATACAGCTGATAATCCACAATCTAAAGTGTACAAAAGCAGGAGCCTGACAAAAGAAATGAAATACTGGTGACAATAGCCATAAAAGTAAAAACGTTACTTGCATCTCCGCTTCGATGCGTGAGTTTTTCATCACTCAACATGGACGCTTTCCTGTTGCTGTTGTTACTACTACTATTCGTCTTTGTACCTCTAATCTCATCATTAACGGGTATCTTGTATTCGCCAGCACCTAAACTGTTCGTGTCAAAGTTTCCACTCAAGTTCGTCAAGGAACATTTGTCATTGGTAGTCAAAGTTTGTGCACTTTTTGTACTCATTGATAGCTCATTCAGCTCATTTGATCTCATAATATTTCTCGCATTTGCTTCGAGTTCGCGGAACGACCCGTTTCGAAATGTACGCTCACCATCATCATTTAGGGCCTGATTACATGAGGCGGGCTGGCCCGGTTAACCGGGCTGGTTTGAGTTTGCCGGGATCTCGGCATGTTTGTTAAACGCGACAAAAATCAACTAAGGGCCTGATTACATGAGCCGGGCTGGCCCGGTTAACCGGGCTGGTTTGAGTTTGCCGGGATCTCGGCATGTTTGTTAAACGCAACAAAAATCAACTTCGCGATTACATGACAACCGGGCCAGCCCACACCGAAGCAGCCTGGCTAACCGGGCCATCCCGGCTGCTTCTAACCGGGCTGGCCCGGTTGTCATGTAATCGCAAAGTTGATTTTTGTTGCGTTTAACAAACATGCCGAAATCCCGGCAAACTCAAACCAGCCCGGTTAGCCGGGCTGCTTCTAACCGGGCTGGCCCGGTTGTCATGTAATCGCAAAGTTGATTTTTGTTGCGTTTAAGGGCCTGATTACATGAGGCGGGCTGGCCCGGTTTGCCGGGCTGCTTCGGTGTGGGCTGGCCCGGTTGTCATGTAATCGCGAAGTTGATTTTTGTTGCGTTTAACAAACATGCCGAGATCCCGGCAAACTCAAACCAGCCCGGCTCATGTAATCAGGCCCTTAGTGTGGGTCTACCGCGAACGGCGTGTGCGTTTGTAAGTGGTTTGAGCGTATTCGATACGACACCGTTTGTCATAGCTGTAGACATGTCAACTTTTTCCTTTGAAAATCCGTCGAGGAATCCACAGTTGCTTTCTGCCTTGCTTTTCAACAGAGAAGACAAGCGTAAACAAAACGTAAACAGGTTTTTACCGGGTTTTACAGGTTCATCGTTAGCGCCTGCGCAAATACGCCGGAAATGAGGTTTGTGGAAAACAACGAAAAAAAAAGAGAACGAAAAACGGACGACAGATTTAGATTCGGGCCTTCCACAGGAAGCCCGAGTAAAAAACCGCTGGCACTATATCATGCGGGCTCTAAAATTATGATATAACATTTTCGTGGAATTCAAAACAGTAACGTAGAATGCGGTTTAATATATTGGACTTTGTTGCTGTTGTTTCGGCTTCTTGCTACTAAATCTACTATATACATAGACGGAAAAAAAAACCTACCGACCAGTGATCCAGTGTGTAGCGGCCTCTTTGTATAATTTGGTTTATGAGTTGGCTGCAAATTAAAAAAACTTTCGCATTCCAGTACTAATAATAGTCGAACTTCGATCCCGGATTTGGCCACTGTTATATCACGTGTCAAACTGCTTGGTCAACAGGTCAAATTAAACATAAACATAGAAAGAGTGCATCACTTGGATCTGTACTAGCCAAACATTTCTTCCTTACCAAAACCCTTCAAAGGGTTGGTCAAAGCACATTACGTTTCACTAACATACTGCCACTAAAACTGGCAACTTTTCAATTATATTGCCTAACTAAGTGGCCAGTTTCAAGGACGTCTGAGTCTGTAGTTTGAACGTGGACCATTTTCATATAACAACGCTGACAGTGGAAGTGCATTTTGTTGTCATAACCAGGCACACCAACGGCGATGTTAGAAAGAAGTCAACACTCTATGCCACATGAACTGCTTCAAGCACTAAGCAAACTGGAGGCAAAACAATCCGACATCAAGTGAGCATAATGGAGCATAAAGCCTTTCCAGCATAATAGTGATGTTTTTGAGCACCGACAATAAGCATAATGTGAAAAATTCGAGCACAATGTGTAAAACCCTAACAAATTCTAGACAGCAACCTTTGTCACCTACCCTCCTCATCCCCGTTCCTCTCACCTACCGGAAACCGTTTCCTCCTCGGTTCTTGGAAACGGTTAAAATGATGCCACGCATGCTGTTTACACGGTTTGAAGTTTCTCAGAAAAAGAACAATAAATTATTTCTTTGTTGTATTGAGGGGGTGGAACGTTTTAAGTCGTAACTTGAAATTATCGTAAATGCCTTGCCGTCCGAACATCACAACCTCAAAGTTTGAAAATGAACTGATGTTTCAATCAACAGCGTCCCCAATACAAACACATCTCTCTCACACAAAAGCAAAACCCGACAACACCGCACGAAGGTCGTGAAGAAGAAGCAACACTATTGCAGCAATATCTGGGTACGCACGTTTCCACGAGAGGGATACAACGTCACGCTAGTTTTAATTCAAGACAGGAATAAAAAGCTTCGCTGAAACAAATACACGCGATCAAGTACATCCAAGGTAGTTTGCTTTGGTCATATATTTCATTTCAACAAAATCTACACGGTTCATTTTCATCTAAAAATCCGAATGACAAAAGATTATAACAAACTTTTCATTTGTTGGGTGTACAAAATTCGACAAGAGAATTCGTGTAAAACCTGTTAAACGTAACCACCTGAAAATGAAAAGCAACTGTTTCAACTGCCACTGCAAAAAAACGTCCAGACCTTTTACGGAGTTCTACTTGCTGGTTTACTTATGGGAAGACTACTTTAAGATTCACTGCGTCAGTCATTAAGCAACGATTTCAATTTCTTCCTAGTTTTTTCAACAGTTTTGAGAATGGCATCCAAACTACTCGTCACAGATTCCGCTGACTTTTCCAGGGACTTCAGGTTGTCACGGCATGTTTTCTCGAGTTGTTTGCTCTCTTCAAAATCATCGTACAGTTGTTTGAGCATCTGATCTTGACTGCTTCCCAAATCCCCACGCATTGCCTTCGCCAACTCGTCGGCCAGAAGTACACTCCACACGATGAGGTTTTCTTGTCTGCATGCGTTTGGTACATAGATTTGATATTGATTCTCATCAAAGTTGACTTGGAACTTTCCATTCGATGCCTTGTTAACGATTCCACTTTTCATGGAAAGAAAGATGCCTACTTTGATGTTAGGAGAGTTCGCTAGGTTGTCTTTGAAGCGTTCAACGTCCTTCTGAGGCACATTGCTACTTTCTCAGTTTTTGACCTCAATCATGATCTTGTTCTGCTGTGTTGTTTCCACTAGTATGTCACCACTTCTCGGTTGCTTTGACGTGTCAGTAACAGTGAAGTTAGGAAACGCTTCTTTCAGAACGTTAGTCACTTGCACTTCTCCGACTGAGCCTTTTACATGCGACATCTTCAGCGAGCTCGTTATTTTGGTCATCTCCTCACTACATTCTTTCATTTTCAAGGTGATGTGGTCAGTCAGCCTTTTCTCGGACCTTCCTATTTGTTCATCCAACGTTTTAAGCGAGGATGCTTTGCTCACGACATCATCCACTTTGCTTTGGAACTCTTGCCCGATCTTTTCAATATCTGTCTTCACATCAGACTTGAAGGATTGCACTTCGGTCGACATCTTGTTGACTTGATTACTCACAACTTGCGTAACATTACCTTGCACTGTTTGTACTGCTTGTAGCTGCAGCTTCACTTCCTTCTCGATGCTGTTTATGACTGGTTCCATTTGTGAGGTGAGCGTTTTCCCCAAGAAGTCTCGGCTGACATCGACCGTCAAGACAACGGACTCTTTGATTTTAAGCCCGATCTCAAAAATCGACACAAGTTGTTCGTCCGTTTGGTCTCTCACCCACTTTGCATATTTATTCAGGTTCAGCTCGATGGTGCGCTTGTCAGCGTTTTCGCCATCTGTTTCTACTGCACGCGACCGTTTAGCAGCCGGTTCATCCATTCGGGAATCCATTTTCAAACCACTTAATCATGGGCTGTACTGATCTTCTTTATACTGCACAATCCAGTTTCTCGGAAGTGAACAATAGCATTGTGCTTCCTGGAATGTGATTGGCTTTCGATGACGCCTTCCTCAGTAAGATTCTATTTATAACAGTAATACAGTGCAACGACTTTAACCGGGGCCACCCGAGCTCTTTTTAACCAATCAGAGATAGATTCATTAACAAAGAATTTCGACTTTACGGTTTTCAAAGCCAATGAAATTCAATCCTAAATTTAACTTGGCGGGGAACAAACACGACAGAAATTGGCCGTTTTTATGCTAGAGACGTTAAAGTCGTCAAGACGCATTTGACGTCTGCGACGTTAAAGCCGTCTGGTATAAAAACGGGACGCATAAAAGTAGACAAACTGACGGACGAAAACAAGACTAAAAAAGACTAGAAAAAAAAGTCTAAAAAAAGACTAGGTTCTATTCTCGGAAGACACTGGGCACGAGCAAACTCATCATCAAAATAACGTTCACACCCGAATATATAAGCAAATAAACATGGCGGAATTGCAGCTTCTCAAATTTATGTCCCGACGTCGCCCAGACGGACAGTTGCAAATATTTTTGTAAGAAAAATTAGTCTAGGAATCAGCATTTTCTGGCGATGGAGAAGGAACTAGATGTAGCCTCGGCATATGGCTTGTTTGTCGTGTAAACCAAGAGAGTAAGGAAGGAACGAAGTGCAGATGAACAAAGGACTCAGGGCTAAATGCGTCCCAGTTAGGGCGTCCCGTTTTTATACTAGACGCATTTGATATTATGCATTTAACGTCTGAGACGTTTAAGTCGTCAGTTAAGTGCGTCTCAACGACGTTAAATGCGTCTGTCTTATTTATCGTTTTTATACTAGACGTTAAAATCGTCTGGAGACGACTTTAACGTCTCCAGCATAAAAACGGCCATTTATTGATGTAATTTTGGATCTGTCGCGTCTGTTCCCACCGCCGCCAAGTTAAATTTAGGACTGAATTTCATTGGCTTTAAAAACCACAAAGTCGAAATTCTTTGTTAACAAAACTGTCTCTGATTGGTTAAAAAACCTCGAGTTAGTCAAAGTAAAACAGATGGACATAGCTCCCACAACGCACACACATTACAAGCTCAAGACTGACTCTATATTTGTTTTCAAGGACCAGGGCGTGGAGGAAGAAGTGTTAACCACAAACGTCCATGTAATTTACATGGTTCATACAGGTTATAAGAACTTTTATTAGAAGACTTTTCCAGGACTTTATCAGGGGTTTCAAAAAGGAAAAAAGTAGCAGGAGGATATGCAGAAGTACCCGGAGGACTATTGCGCCGCGATTGCCTCACAGTGCGGCGGAGCCGAGGTTTATGCAGAAGTATCCGGTGCAAACGCTTAAAGTAGCCGGTGACTTGCGTCGGGCGCCGGCTTAAATTGAAAACCCTGCTTTATCACAAAATTCAAGGAATCCATCTAATCACAGTATTTGCATAAGACCTTATTCCTGTCACCTTTGAACGCAGTCAGTCAACTTTGCACAGGGAATTAAGTTCCCACTGCCGATTATATATGCAGTTTCCTCTTTGACCTTTTGAATTCATAAGAAAATGAAGAGCGCAAAAGTTGAATAAATTTCACGCTTAGAGCGACGCGTCCAAGTACATTTCCCTGTGGTTTTGTTTTGGGGACTTCACAATACACTTGGGAAACCCTATTGAAGGTGCGGTTACTTAGTTACTTAGTTAAATGATGAGCCTGTTGCAAAGCTAGTTTTGTGAATTTAAAATTGTGTTGAAAGTATTTTATTTTAGTTTGAATTTGTCTTTCAAGTGCAACTATAAAAGCTTGGACTTTTTTCAGACTTCAAAAGCGTTTCTCGGCCGATCTTTTGATGTCAAGATGAACTTATTTTGCTGTAGTCTGGAGTATTCAAGGATTTTTTCATAAAATGTAAGCGCTGTACCTACAAATTCACGGAGTTTTCAAGGACAAAATCATTTTCAAGGAGTATTCCATGCCCGTGCGAAACATGAATTTTTCTACTAGTTTTTCTACTATTTAAGAAGCGCGTTACGTCATGAACAAGAATTCGTTGGCGAATGCCTCGCCCTAATTGTTAGGTCATTCGTTCATTCGTGTTACAGAAACTAACTTGAAAATCCTCCTCAAATATGGCGGTGAAATGTCAAGTGAGGTGGAGTACTCGGTTTTGTAATTGACCCTAGATGTTATTACGATGATCGCAAGACTCTGAACGTTTGCTTCTGCCCCGGCTGGCCTCTCTCCATGGTGTGTTCCACTGCCGTGCCTGGCGTGTTCTGGGTTGATTCACTCCTCAATCTTGTTTCTAAGTTTTAAGATTTGCTGTGGAGTGTGGTGGTACCAGACCATTTAACTGAGTCGCATGACCGCTGTCTGCCAGCCATTCCTACAACAAACCAAATAAACCTAACATTAACGTTGGGGTGATTTCTGCGGGGTACTAAATTAGCTCCCAGTTAGAAAATCTGAAAAACTATTTCATCACTAGAATAAACTATTCAATTGGTCAAAATTACGAGCTGTCTTTTACGCATTTATCAAGAAGATGAATTACAGCTGGGGAAAGCAGTTTTCGGGTGGTATGGTCGCTAAGCGGCTTTCGCCCTCCGTGTATATTCAAACTGAGCGAAAGTCGCTTTTAAGAACTCAGCGGTGTTCTCACCTGAAATCTGTCCTGTACGTCTTTCTGTAGCTGTCTCCTCTGTTGTTTACTCAATGACGATGTTTTCACCAATTGATACCAGTTGTTTATGGCCCTTAAGAAGATGTAAATATAAATTAATGCCTGTTGTATTGGGAGAGTTCTTGAAACACAAACACGGAGCCAGAGATGAAAATAGGACAACAGGTGACTGACAAGATCCAGGAAAACGGCAACCACGAAATACGTAACAAGCTAACGCATGCAAACTGTGGAAGTATGGTAACGAACTTAAAGTGCCGAGCGCGAGAAAACTTGTGACTAGCAGCAAGTGCTAGAAAACATGAACCTGTCCCCTCCTCCCCCGCCATTCGTCCGGTGAACAACTCAGGCCGCTGGATTATAAAGATGTCCCTTAAAACTTTGGTTAAAAACAAAACTAATTACTTTTCTCGTTCTTTTAACGCTTCCTCGTATCTTTCTGGAAGAGGAATGGGTGGACCCTAAATTAAATAAATAAAAGTGTGGTTAGATGGGAAGTACTAAGAACAATGAGTTATAAGAGACAATCAGCAGAGGATAGGAAGAATGGATATGAAATGAGTTTTAGGTGTGTGTGCGAAGGAGTGCAGTATGCCCCATCATTTGAATACTGAATCTTTGTACGGAAATGGGCTCAAACTAGTTAATAACTTCGCACCGGGTCGAAGCGAGATCGGGACAAGGATCACGTGCGGGATAAGGATAGGGATTATGAATGGTCCGGGACCGAACTGAATACGGCAAAACGTATAGATCGGCCTATTTTGTAGCCGCACGGTAAGGGTCAGGGTGACTATTCAGTCAGTTTTAATTAATTGAACAAACAAACGGTGGTGGTCATTAGCAGACTGTCACTATCATGAATGATTGAATTGAACATTAAAAGTGAGCTGATGTCGCCTAACTGAGCACCACTTACATCTGTAGACCCTTTCATGGAAAAAGGAATTGTAAACGTGAAGAAATCCTTCGGTGGTAGTTCGCAGTAAACAGCGGTAGGACCTGTAGAAGAATCCGACGCTGAAACAAAAAAAAAACGACAGTTGATATGGCAATTGTTTACGCCCTACAACCAAATTATGAATCACGTGACACATTCAGTCTTCATTTGATTTCACATCCGCAGTTCACATATGATTTATTTGATATATATCATCCACATTCATCTCTTTCACGGGAACATATGAACGTACAACTGACCTGCTCCAAACGTCAGTGGCTTCGTAGCTCAGTTGGTTAGAGCATCGCACCGGTATCGTAAGGTCACGGGTTCAAACCCCGTTGAAGTCCTGAATTTTTTTTTTCAGGCGTCAGAACTGCGAGGATCAGTCTTCATTTGATTTCACATCCGCGGTTCATATATGATTTACAGTAAAAACCCGAGTGTAAGAACCTACTTTTTCAGAGTTTGGCAAAACAGGTTCTTATATTTTGGGGTACTTACTGGCATTTTAAGCTAAGTAGGTTCTTAATTAGGTTCTTAATTTTTACGGAGTAGAAAATAGTATAATATATGGTTTGTTCTTCATTATAAACTGTTATTTTATAGAATAAATGCTTATAATCAAGAACAAACCAGTTTCAAAAAATCAAACTGATTTGAACATTGAACCACAACATATGTTCCCAGCTATAGAACTGTCAATATAACCACATATAAGAACCTCTTGGAATTTTTTTGGCTAAACAGGTTCTTATACTTTGGGGTATTAAAGTAGCAAATTTCTGCCAGGAGGTTCTTAATTTTCTAGGTTCTTACGCGCGGGTTTTTACTGTATTTCATATATATCACCCACACGTGACTTATTCTCTTACCAAGTACAAGCGGATAATTCCAAAGGTTGGGTTCCGTGGGGACTCCCCAGGGGCCGTGTAAATGTTCCTCCAGGGTGGGGTAGTAGGTGTGATATGGTCCTAGCACTATTTTCTCATTTCCTGGAAGGATCACAGGTCTTGTTGGCGTACAGAGATTGAAGGAACAGTTGTTACAGCCACTGAAAGGGGAGAAAGGGAAATAAATATTGCAAATCCTACACTGTCAAAATGGCGTCTCTTTGCAAGACAATTACGTGAATAAAAATCCAATTGCTGGTGATAATGCTCAGGCAAGCATGATATGACGTCTAGAATTCTTAAATTTAGATAAATTTAGAATATTCACCGCCACATAATCTAATCAGAACGTTCAGGAGGCATTCATTAGCCCAATCAACACTGTCAGAGGGCGCTGATCCTCTGCACCGTGGAATTACTTGCCAAAATTATGTTTCCCGCAAAAATATCGTGTTTATTACCTGTTTTGTGCGTTTAATAAAGATTGCATCTTTTGCAAAGAGTCAGAACTTAAATAATGACTCACAAAACGAGACTTAAAAAACATGGTCTCCCTGTGGTAAACAGATGGAGATAGAACTAACCTGATAGAGATTCTTTCGCAGACAGCAAAAAATGTACAAGTGTCGCAGCCAATAATATTGACAGTTGTTTTTGTTACTCCAAGAACAATTGTGGAATTGTGACAATTCTCTATTGTCACTGCCCTAAAGACACAAAAATTCATGAAAATATACTAAAATAAACTGATGCACACTGAGGAAAAAGGAATAAATTTTGGTCAAAGATGCTCAAAAATGGTAAATAACGACTAATATTCTAGATTATTTTGTATACACTTCGATTTGTCTTCCACTGACAAGCGCCACATTTACATGTGTTTAGATGTTGCAGGGGTCACCTCTTAAAATCCCAAACTTTAAGAGTAAAGTTTTAATGAAGAAGGAAACACAACAACTGGGATCTTCTATGAAAGACCTCTGAAAAATTGTAATCAATGCTCTTTTTTCTACTTATTGAACTGACCAAACATATTATCTTAATATCTGTTACGGTATCAATTATGTGATTAACAAACCTCAAAGGACACAGGATATAGATGTATGAGTAGTGACATCGATGAACTTTCACCATACTTCCAGCATATGAATCACTGGCCTGTGAACAGAAAGTCTGAATTAGTACACAACATGAGGGTCGTCATAAGATGCCAGGAACCAGATACTGACTCCTGTGTACTGTGAACACAGTACCCACCTTTCAGGGATGGAAATAAGGGAAAACAGATTGATGCATGATTAGCAACTAGCTTTGTCCAGTTAATATTTTTATTTTATTTCTGTGAAATTTTATTTCATTTTTTGGCTGGCAAATTTGACCGGTAGTTACTGATCACCGGTTGTCATTTCTATCCTTCACCTTTACCATTAAAGTATTGAAAAGGAGAGAGTAAAGAAATCTTAGGGGTGCCTCAGGGCTTTCAAAAGGATTTGTAGCAGGTGTATGCCCCTGTGATAGTAGACGGCTGTGACAATCGAAGCGGCCAATTTATAAGAGTCATACTTTCCAAGTATTTGTTGACCAATATGGCCAAGTAGCTGGTGACTTGATGACTCACAACCGCTGCAGCTCTGGTGGTAGCCCTGGTGCCTACCTACTTTAAATCCTATAAAATTATACTTCCTATTTCTTCAACCAAAAAGCTGGCAGAGAGAGTTTTAAACGAGCAACACCAGACCTGAATCCTTGAAAGGCATCAGTAATAAAAAATAGCAAAAAATTTTAATTTTGATCATAACTCAAACAATATACTTAATTATGTAAGAGTGCATAATATCACTTGGCAGTTGTCTTTAAGCAACATAAAAGCACCTTACAAATTGAACTTAATCTGCTATACCTTTGCCACAGTTTGCTTACAGACTTGAGACAGAATAATTACCCTTTGCCTGTTATAAAAAAGAAAGGAAACTAGAGAAATCTGTTTTAGGCAAACCTGTACAAATTAAAATCAAGTTAAAATCACAGGCCAAACAGGAACAACAAAAACACTGTTTTACTTTGGGTCAAAGTATTTTTCAAATTCCATACATCAATAAATCAGCATAACAAAACTCAGCTGTTTTCAACTTAATTTTTAGAAAAATGTAGAGTAAACTCAACCTTACCATTTAAAGAGGAGTTGGTCAGAAAAGAATATCCGTTCGATACATGATGACAATAAAATATACAGCACCACCAAAAAGAACTGTTCTTCTGAAAAGACTCAATAATTTTGTGTTTACTTACTCTGGAGGAGCAAAGCCTATATTGCTCATAATGCGAGTTCTGTGAGTAGGTGATTCCTTATTGACTGTAGGACTGTGGTCTGCTTCCTGATGTCGCAGAAGACTGTGCTCATCAAAAGTGTCACTGAGGCTCAGAAAATCTGCATCAAGACCACAGTTTATGGTCAGATTCAGTGTGGACGAAGTTTTAGCAGCACTAATATTAAGGAAATTAGGTGGTTACAGATGTGATACCCTTTTATGGTTCCTGGGCATTTGAACATGTTTATAAATTTATTTGGAGGTTATGTTGATGACTACGATGTATAAGGTACCAAATAAACAATGTGTGTAAGTACGTATGTATTCAAAAATCTGGGTCATTCGTCATTATTACTGCTACTGTTGATCATGCTGTTGGTCTTCAAGTGTGCTGGTTTGAGGACCAAACATGTAACTAATCACATGTTACAACAATATTCATTACAAAGTTTTCAGTATTCTTGGTTTTCAACCACGTGACAGGGCGGCCACGTTGGGGGTCAAAACAATAGAAAATTCTTTTGAAGAATTTACATAAAAATAGAATTTAGTTCCCAGCGGAGAGAAAGGCTATTGTTCTTGACCACCAACATGGCCGCCATGACATCACTTGCAAGCCAGCAATTCCAGGCAGTTTCTTACTTTGTTCATGTGTGTCTTGTTGTTTGAATCCATGAGAAAGGATTGAAGATACTCCAAAAGGATTCACCTGCAGATTGGATCTCAACCAGGACTGGAGCTGACGGAAGGAGAATGTTCTGGAGATCTGAAAAGTGGTGCAAATTTTGAGCACTTTCAGTAGGTTGTTTAGAGAATAAAAATTATCCTGTGTACCACATATCAAAGGACATGAGACAGAGAATGGTGAAAGAAAAGAGAAGCAATTTACACTGGGAAGAGTTAGCAAGACAATGATGCTGATGATGCCATATCTGCCTTTAATGCTGGGTTATAGTTAACTGTTGTTTTGGAACAACAATCTCACTCTTTCCAAACATGCAACTTGCTTTAGATACCTTTTTTTAACTTGCCAATTTTTGAACGTGTCACTCAGAGAATTCCAGTAAAACAAAAGTTCTTGCAACGGAAAGTAACACTTTCAAATGCTGCATAAAGGAGGCAATTGGGATAAGATTACATAAGCCCTCTTTGGACAGGGACAATGGCTTTGAACTAGCCAGCATCTATGATACCATCTTAGCTCTGTCAGGACCATATTATAACCCTTCTTAACATTCAAATTTGCATTGTGGCTGATGAAGTTTGGTGGATCCGAACAAAATATCCCACTTTTAAGTTTTTATTTACGCTCTGAGTACAGAAATTTTTTTTTTAAATCATGATACCAGAGCAGGAAAAACAATATTTTTTTTATTCTTGCCAATAAACGTCAATGAAAAATGCACATTTGGTTTTAATCAGTCAAGAAGAATCAAGTTCTAATAATACTCAAAAGCAAGCAGATGCTTCATGTTACCTTGGAATAACCACACTTGGGTCTTTCAGTCTGAAGACGAGCTAATTCATGAAGTGGTTGAATTGTTCTGAGAAGGAATTTTAACTTGTTAACCCTTTAATTCCCAACATTATAATCTTTATCTCAGTCAACTGATCCATTGTGATCATTTCCTGTATTCTCATGCCATGTATGCCTGCTGGACTATTGATATGGTATGGGGAAGTTAAATGGTGGTCCCTTTTGGGACGTAAAGGGTAATATTTAGTAGCACAATGGAAGAGTGGACTTTAAAATCCCTTCAGCTGAACTGACAGTGATGATTTCAGTTAGTGCTTGGTGGGAGTCAAGGTGATATTACCCAGTTTGCTTCATTCTGAGTGTGCCTGTACCACTTTGCATGTTATGCAGGACTACTACAGTCATCATTGAAGGTAACATGAAGGGAATTGGGATCAACAGTCCTTCAGTCAATTCAAGCCTTAAAAACCAGTGGACATTCCATTTAAACTGACAATACAAATACTTTGAAATGTGATCTATAACCACCAACCTGTGGTCAGTTGCTCCTGCAATGACAAACCCAAGAGCATCAAGAGCTTCCACCGTAAGGCAAGCTTCACTGCCATGGCCATTGTTTGCACTTGACTCTAAACAAAATGAAATTTATTTTGCTGAGCCAATGGTTTTGTTAATGATCAGTACCAATGAAGCTCAAATACATGTGTAAAATCAAAGCTTCTTTACTGTTACCTGGTTCCATTAAAAGCTCAAGGATGTCATTTAAATGATGCAACACAAACATCATGTGATCATGTTCATCAAGACTCTAATGTACAAAAAGAGAAAATATATAAAAAGAAAATCACTACAGGTAGGGTGATTATTTTAAAATTTTCAATCTTTTCCTGAATAAATAATAATGATAATTACTATTATTATCATTATTATTAGATAAAAATAAGCCATAATGAAAAATAGCAAATAATACGAATTAGAATTATTCTAATTTTACCAACAGAAGAATTCCATACCTTCACAGCAACAGAACCCTTGTTTTCTAAGTCAGGAGATCTTGCACGAGTTGGCCATCTAATTTGCAGTTAAGAAATTACATTTGCTTCTAGAACTTCTGAGTCAGAGCATTTTTTCTGCCATCTTTCTCTTACAAAAATTCCAGCCATTTACACCTGTATAATCTAGTATGACTGACATAAAACATTACATCTACATGGGGAAAACATCTTTAGTCAGTGTTTCCTTTCACAAAATGGACTCCAGAAATCATGGTAGGAAGATTGCTCCATTTGTTATCCATAATTACCTGTTGTTATGTATTTTATTTTTGCATTCATGACTATACAAGCTTAAAGCTTAAATGCATGCTCACATGCATTCAAAGGTATGTCTGTGGCTTATTTGTGTGCATGGTGAAAAGGGAGGGGAATTGTGTCCACATATTGAAGACCAAATCCACAGTCACTTATTAAGAACTCTAATAGGTTAATCAATAACACCATTTAGACCTTCTCTAGCATCTATCAGTCAGTCTTAACAGAAGTATTACTATATGTATGAGACTGCCTTAAGACTACCCTTCTTTTCAGAACAGAAAAGAAATGCTAAACTTTAAGGTAATTTCATCAGGATACTCCTCTCCTCCTGAAACCAGGGATGCCTTGAAAGAAATCTTGTGAATTTGTTGAATGTACAGAAATAAAATAAACTGCAATGTCCTCACAGAACTTTGAGACTTCAGATGACCTGCATGAAAATATGAATATGCAGTGGTTCAATTTTATCTGGAGTTTAAATTTTATTTCCTTTGTTACAAACTTATTTTGATACATGACCATAACTCAAAACACAGGAAAATAAAGTTTAAATCAAGGAAAAATTAATCCACGGCATATTTATATTTTCATAGACTTACTGAGGTCCTCCTCACTTTTACATTGAGAAAAACTTTCATTCCAACTGGAATGTTCCTTGAAACTTGATCCACTCAACATATCACAAGTCTCAAAATATCTGCAAGGTACAACATATTAGCTCAAGAGTTGAGTGATGAGGAATAGAAAACAAAAACTCACTTTTGATTTTTATGATTTTGATTATGTACATGATTGTGGACATTATTATGATAGTCATCACTGAGAAGAACTTACAAAGTCAACATGAAAGAAGACAATCTCACATTAAAACATTACATGTTCACAAAAATTGTCTCAGTGATACTTACAGCCATGCCAAGTCTTCAGATATTTGTAATTTGTTGCAGGCAACATGCTTCCACACTGAATAACTGTAAAGATGAACAGATTATCATTACTAGTCTGTAACTGGAGGGGGAAAAGGATATACACTGTATCATCCTGACTACTCTGTAACTGGAGGGGGACTATAATATTAAAGATGCACAACTGAACTAAGCAGGCTGCAAACAAATAAAGTGGATTAGTTTCTAAAGAAACGTTTGTGCTGCATCAGTGGGGAAGTGGTCCGTAAAACTTTGGTTTTATCAAATCAGTTGATAATATAAAGTGGCCACCATAAAGAGATAAAAAAAAGCTGATCTTTGGGTGAAAGGCTAATGCTCAAAATGTCAGCTTTTGAAATCTCTTAAGGGGCTGGAACAATTTACATGATCAACCAAGTTGATAAAACCAAAGTTGGTTGATGCGAATAACACATTTTTAAACAAAATGTACCTCAGCTTTGGATAACCAGCCCTTCCTTTGTTTCTGGCATAAATAGACAGCTTGTACAAGTTCTGAAAAGATTGGTATTAAGAAATAAAACTGAAATGAAACTCAAACATGATCATATTAACTACAGAAATCATGGACCTTAGACAGCAGGAGGCACTCTTAGGAAATACATGTTTGTTGTGAACAAGCCAAATAATTAGATTGCTAAAATTTTACAAATTTGGCAATGCAGACTAAACCCATAATTTTGACACGATCATGCAAAAGTCACGTGATATTGTCCGGGGAGAAAACCAAAATTTTCCTAATAAAAAAATTAACCACTATTGATCACTAAGAGCACATTTAAATCAGAGAGATAAATAAAATATGAATATTTCTTCCACGAACATTTCTTACAGGGTAAATGGTTAAGAATCCTGCAGGAACTTACGTGCAAAGTGAGCTTTGGGGGTAAAGGAGTGTGAATAGCTCCAAAATCAAAAGGGTCAGGCTTCACCCAAAGAGCGACAAAAGACATTCTTCAAACGATTCAATGCAAAGAAGAAAATAAGAGCAAATCCGAGCCACGAGTGATCCTGGAAGAATTTCCGCCGTCAAAACATTCTGCCGCCATTTCTCTGGACCGCTGAGAATCCTGGGACAGCTCTTTAGTTATTTACCCATGCTTCCGTGCTGCATTACTATAGCAACAACGCCATTTTATTTCCAAAGGAAAAGGTTTTTACCGATGTTTTTGTGGCTGTAAAAGCAATAAGACATCAAAATGACTGTCAACTTGGAAGAATATTTCAGAACTACATTTGAGGATAAGCTCCTCGTGTAAGTTTCGAATGAAGACTAAACTTAAATCATAATTTCTAATGCTATGATAAATTCAATGTATCTACAATATAAACATATTAGCTTCACCTTGCTGTGCGTTTCTGTTTTTAAAGATTTTAAGCTACAACATTTTTTTTCATCAGGAAAATGCCCGAACGGGAGGACGATCATCTTACACCTGCTACACGACTCCTGGAAAAAAGAAGAGAAATGTCGGAGGTGGAGCAAGCATTAGCAGCTCAGAAAGAGGTATGCATGTAGAATTGTCTTGCTTGATTTTTCAAAATTATCTCGAGCTTATGTGATTTATTTCAGATAAATTTCAATGATTTCATTTTGAAATTTTCCAAAACTATGTTATCGATGGGAAGGGGCTCTAAACTTCCAAGAAAAAACATTTACAGTGGGATAGTGAGAGGAGGATTCCCTGAACATTATGTTCTCATAGGGCCTCACATAATTATGTGGTGGTGACGGCTCCTCCCATGTTGCTTCTTAAATCTGTACTGTCGTGTCTGTGTTGAAATCTGTAATGAAAGATCTGTGATGAAAGAGTTTCAATGGATTTCTTAGGTAAAAGGCACACTGCTACAGTTGTATATTGCTATATAGTTTATACAGTCAGAATAAGTAACTCTGATTTATATAATTAGAAATATTTTTATTTTTACATCACCAGGAGTTTCAAATGAAAATGGAAAGTCTTCAACAAAGACGAGAAGAACTTGAAAGAAAGGAGTATCAGCTTAAAGAGTCATTGTTGAAGTTTGATAAATTTCTAAAGGTCTGTTATCTTTGTTCAAGACTATTTTAATTATTTTATTTTTTAACAAATGAAAAGAAGTTAATGAATATCCAACAAGAGATGCAAAGATAACTTAATGGATAAAATTGCAATTTGCATTGGTATTTTAGGAAAATGACTCTAAGAGAGCGAGAGCGCTTAAAAAGGCAGCTGAAGAAAGAGAAATGAGGAGAACAAAGGACAGGGAAATTGCGAGGTGCATTTTTGTTACCGGTATTTACAATAATTATTTAAAAAGACTCATGTTTAGTTAACAGCTTGAGCTACTCTTTCAAAGTCAAGAAGTGAATATACCATTCAGCTGAGTGTTAAGAAATACTCAAATTTTTGTTGGTATTTAATAATGTTTGATCTCCTGAGTGTTAGACTTGAAGTAATGATGATGGATGACAGATTGAAAGGATTTTCAGAAAAGATGCCAAAATTACAACGACTTACCCAACACTTTTGTCGATCAGTCAACTGGATGTACAGCATATAGTTAACTTAAAACACTGTGATTTTTTTTTTCAGGTTAAAAGAAGAGACATCTGCTTTGATGAAAGATCGTGATCATATTCAGTATAAATTGGAAAAGAATGTCATTTTTCAACAGTACCTTGAAAAGGTTTTGGAGTCAGCTGAGGAGGTATTCTGTACAGTTGGGATTTACTTTACCTTGTCTATGTTGCAGTTAAAAATTAAATTCAGGTAAAAAATTTTTAACCTAGGTTGAAAATCAATTTCTTTTGTCTGCTAGCCCTAACTTGAAATAATTAGGCTTTAAGGAGACAAAGGGATTTGAGAATCAACCTAGGTTAAAAAATTTTTCTTAATTTAATTTTTACCTGCAATATTTACAAGACTTTTATTAAATTTTCTTTTGTAATTAAGTTCAACAACCCTCACCCAAAAACACAAGTTTTAGCCTCCAACTTAGAGCTCTGTCTCATCACTCCCAACTGCTAGGGATTTTCTTTCCCTCTTTCCCTTGTAAATACCCTAAGCAGCTGGGAGTGATGGAAGCAGCTGTGTTTGCAGTCTAAGTTCTCCAGATTGCTTTTTATTTTTACTTCTGAAATCTTTTGACAGTCATTTACAGTAACAGTGTATGCATGATACAAACATCACTGTAAGTTTTCCTGTGTTTCAGTTTCAGGAAATCCGAGAAGTGATTGCCAGATACGATACTCTCACAGCAACTCATCAGGTGTGAGCCAATCCCTAGGATGGGAGTGGGTACCCTGTGAAAGGCATAACTCTAACATATTTCAGTCTGGGATAGGGTATAAATGCAGAGAGGTCAGTTCTAGGATAACCAGTTCTGCAAGTCAACTAGAAATTTTAACTCAGAAGTGAAAAAATAGTAGAGGACATTCCACAATGGAAACTGAAAGTTATCAAGTTGCTGAGGAAGATAGAAAGTCTGAGATCGTGTGGGGAGTTTGGGATAGGAATGCGAAATGCAGTTGAACTGTAATATTGGTGGTTTGGTATAGGATAATGTTTTTAGAGCCTTGAAGTGTACATATAGATGTAGATATAGTTCAGATCTACCTGCTGACTTTTCTTTTTTGTAGAAATGTTTTGTTTTTCTTAATACATGAAGCTGTCGAATTTTAAGTGTGAAATGTTTTTAAAGATGAAACAACAAACACACACACATTATTTTGTGGAGGAAAGTTGTAAAGTTGTCAAGTTGCTATCTGCTTATATTTCAGGACCTTCTGGAAAGGGAAACCAAAAACCAAGAAAAATATGAGAAAGAGAAAGGCAGATTGGTAAAATTCACTGAGGTATGTCCCAATGGTTGCCTTCTTAGCATGTAAAAGTAAGGTCTTTTTTCACTTTTTTTTTTTTTTGCAGGAAAAGAACAATGAAATCCTAAACTACAACAACCAGGTAAGGGCAACAAAAGATACCCTTTGGTGATTTTGATAATGCATCATAAAATTACATTTAATACTGTGTCACTGCTAAATATCCTGTAAGTAGGTGGTTTTTAAAGGACCAACCCAAATATAACGAAATGAAGGGGGGAGGTGTCTGCAACCACAAGTAACATTTGTTCTTAGGAAACCATAGATGAGCTGAGTACTGTTTTGGTTGAGCCTGTTAGACGCAGTATTAAAAAAAAAGACTATTTTTAACATAACATTTGTTCGATGAACTTTTGATCACTGTCGTGTTTTCCCGAAAACCAAGTTTGGGATTTTTTCAATGTTGCTAAATTTAAATCCTGAAACCTAGAATTTGATTGATTAAAGGAGCTAACCTACAGTATATTTCCTTTTTTTCATCTCTCAGCTGGCACAGCTACAAATGCAACTAGAGAGAGCTCAAAGTGTGGCAGTCAAGTGGGAATCACAATGGACTCACATACAAAATACAGCAGCCAAGAAAACTCTGCTTTTAGGAAGAATAAAAATGTATTTACTTATCCAGCTTGTAACACGTTTCATTTACATTTATCAATGTATTTGCATGTTATTCTGCGGTAAAAATTTATCAGTTTCTCTTTTGTGTATCCCAGGGCAACCCACAACCTGTTTATGCTCGTGAACAGACATTTGAAACAGAGCACTGTCATAGAACTCACAGAGAAACAACTGGAAAAGGTAGGACTTTCTGTTTGGCCAGGCTATTGTACTGATTATATATAAGAAGATTTTAAGGTTTCTGGGGCAACTTTCATTGACTGTTACCTACGGAGTCCATGTGGAGCTTGTGTCACCCCAATGGGGCTTTTGAGCCTTTTTGATCAGAAAATGGGACCTGAAATTAGGTGAAAACGTCTTTGTCGTTTTATCAGAAAGGGAAATATATAGACCAGCAGTTTTGTTGGCGTTCAGTTTCTAAATATCGGTACGGATTTGCAGGTCAGGCGCATGTTTCTCAAAACTCTGGAAAACGTTTCGGGAACGAGAAGTCGGTCCTCTAGCAATCTGAACTCGTGTTTCAAAGAACTGTGTCAATGTCTTTCCCAGTTGCATAGTGTACTTCCTTAAGAAATGGAATTCCTACTAATCAACCTAGTGCACGATTAATAGTTTTTCAGGCCTGAACGTTTTCCAGAAACGTGCGTGTAGTCTCTCAAACGGGTGTGCAAAATGTCCTATTTCGGTTAGAATAATGTGAAATAGTGTGAAAAAGGATCAGAATGGGGAGAACTGAGTGGTACACACCCCACCAGAGATCCTGAGGAGGCTGATTGTATGGGGTATTGTACACTTTCAACAAAGTACGGCATTTTGTTTTGTAGATCCAAGTATTCATCCAGGATCTGACACAAATCACGATTGATATCAGAAGAGCAGAGACTGCGGCGACGAATGCTACATCGGCCATGAGCTGAACACTGGATAGCTTAGGAGCATGTAGAAGCGTGTAAATATCATATCAAGAGTTATTAATGTGCTTAAATGAATACACGTTAAAACGATGTTTCGAAGACTTTTTAATAATAAAGGAAGGATTACATTTCAGATTTCCTTAATAAGAATACATGCAAATGGTTACTAAAAATCGTTCACTTGAGGTTTGTGGACAAAGCTGACAAACAGATCGGCAGATACTCCCACAGTTTCCTGAAAACAGTACTGGGGAGGGTATTACTTTCATTGATCAAAGTGAGGACGTATGGCAATTGATTATCGGAAGATTGCTGCATCAAGAATTGGTGAAATTATCTTCGGGCTCGTTTCTGGAGAATAAAATGCAGCTTAATGGGTGACTCTTCGCTAGCCGCACTGGCAACACAAACTGAACATTTCTGTATTAAAAAAAAAAAACGTTTAAAGGTTGCGTCCCATGGAGCTGCTGGTATTGTCCACATCCTGCTCTTAATCTTGACGTCTGCAAACAGCGCCTGTTTCAAGCTGCGCAAGGGCGTATGGGCTTGGTTTCCTCTTCTGTCTGTTGACCTCGTGAAGTACGTGTGGCTGATTTGTTCTGTTTTTTTTTTTCGAGTTCGTACTGTAGTAAGGCGTGGATCAACCGAAGGTGATTCGGCTCAAAAGATTATTCTGCAAAAACGTAAGGTAATTCAGTGAAAAGATGCCTGTATGGTTATCTGGATAAACTGGAGCGTAATTGTTCTTAGCAAAACAAAACTGAACAAGATCAAAAAGGAACAGAATCAGCAAAGACATGGATCAACGAGTAGATAAGATGATCTCAAAACGTCAAAGTCTGATGAGATCTTGAAAAGATCTTGCACCCTATTTGACATCACCTAATCATCACTCACCTTCAGGAATGTGGAGACCATTTTTTCAGTGAATCCATTGATGCGCTTCAAATCATGCACCTGGAAAAAAAGGTAGAGGAAAAGGAAATATGGTTGTATTTAATGCCGCTAAAGGAACCGTAACTAGCGTAAATACCGTAAAAGTAAAACGAAGGTTAGGCGCTTGTATTGGACACGGCTTTCTGGTTGAGAAATGACGACAAAAACAGGGAAAGAGTGTAATAGAAATTATCCGTTGCACAGTTAATAAAAAAGAACGGGTAAAGGGCGCAGAATCAGAGTAGTAAGTTAATTACCTGTAGAAAGTGTCCGTGAACTGTTCTCCACTCCGCAATGAGTCGCGCGCGTTTTTCGCCAACACCTTGAAGCTTCTTCAGTTCTTTTATTGTTCCGTGGTTAAGGACTGACAAAATTTCATTGTCTAATCAAAAATAATAATTTTTAAGGTTATTTACTGGAATGTAAGGCCTAATTTTAGACCAGCTTTGTTATGCCTTTAAAAGCACTATGCAGTTATTCTGTCACGGTTTTTGCCTCGGAAAACATTTCGAGAAGCTTAAATATCGGAAGTTTTGAGATCAGACGGTAAATGTTATTAAAAGAAGGACGGCCGATCATGCAGGGCCCGCGGGGGCCGCTCCCGACTCATCAATTGAGGGAACGGGGCTGAATCCAAAAATGGTTAAAACGAATCTAACTCAGTTTAATTCATAAGACTTACTCCGTCAGGCTTGGATGTTTTCCCGCAAAGTCCGCCAGCTTCAGCCGTCTACTAATATCCCGTGAAAGAACTTTCCATTTTTGGTCATGTATTTAACTTAATTTTTTTCCCACAAAAAGAGGACATGGACCCTGCGAGGTCCCTGTCATGAGTTTCATATCTCCAGTTAGATAACCGTCTCAGTGTACTCACTGTGAGTTTCTTGCAAGTGAGAGTTTATTTCGACTTTGAAATTTTCATCTACTGTTAAGGCGGCGATCTGAGGAAAACAGAGCAGGTGTTAAACGGTGATTATTGAACCAACCAGGAAGCGTGCCAGTCTTGTTAAACAAGGCAGGGTGTCTATCATAAACAATGACCAACAGTGGTGACGCGAGATCGGTTTGTTATTGGTCAGTAGATATAGTTCAGTTTTTTGCCACATTCCTTGCGAAAGGAGGTTTGTCAATGTTCTTGGACTTTTCCTGACATTCACTGGTCACAAAGCAACTGTAATTGAACACTGATGATTTATCTATCAGTGGTGAGCCAAGATCAATTTTCACGGGTATTTTCCAGGGGAACGAGTTTCCTCTGCCTTTTGGTGTCAACTTTTCCTGATATTGACACAGAGTTCTTGAGCTATTCTTTGAGCGCTTCTGTTAAGTCGAGCGCTGCTTGCAGCAGCCTATTTCTGCTTCTTGCAACGACTGTGACAACAAACAAAAAACCTGGAAACACCCGTGGTAAAGACTTAGTCCAGTTGGCTTTCTTTTTGCGCGACATGTGGAAAGTATAAAACTCAACTTACGCGCAAGAAAGTGAGGTTCCATAGATGGAGCCTGCTGGGAGGGTAGCAAAACATTACTCATGTTATTATAGCTATAACATAACAAGGATTCCAAAACTCGGAGCGATTATCTTGAACATTCGAACATTTCATTCGAATCTCTCGAAAATCACTTGACACCATAGTGGCGTTTGGATGAATTTATAAATGACCGGGAGGTCCCTATTCAGGGAAGGTTGTTTGGTGGACGTTTAATGGAGTCAGGGTCTTCACTGGTTCGAACGTTTACGTTGTGTTGGTTGATATCATGTCCAGTTGCCCGGCAGTGTTCAAACACAGAGGAGGTTTCCCGGGACCGGCGTTGTTCAACTCGGTCAGATAATTGCTCTTAGTTTTGGTATCCTTTTAATGTTAACGTCTTCGCCAGAGTAAGGAAATAACGGTTTTAGTAAGGTTATACTCGCCTGAGGTTTACGAGGTGGAGACATAACGCAGTCAAGAGATCGAGGAGAATCTTCGAGGCGGATTACATCAATCACAGCCGATCTGTTGGCGTCCTTGAGAGGAATGGAACCAAGCCCTGACGCCTGTAGGCAAGTCGATGTTTGTCGTGCGATGGAAAGTTCTGTGGAGGAAACAACGAAAGCTCGCAACCAAAATAACCCTGAACACCAGACATCAAGTCATTATCACAAAGGAAAGCTTAATATGTATTAGGCTATTTTATTTTCACAGCTCAAAAGCATTTGTGGATTGACGAACTGGTAACTTGTCCCTCAGTGGACTGAGTGTTTTTGCTCCCCTTTTTCTCTATTTTGTTAGTGATTGGAAGCCATTCTTAGTGTTATAATAATAACATATTGCTCCGTAATTGAAGTTGTTTGTAGTGGAAATGCAAACCTTTAGAAAGCTTGTTTTCAGAAGTCGTTGTAGTTTGCGACGCAGAGGAGTGCTCCCGAGCAAGTTTTTCCAAAGCCACGAGGCGGTCTTGTAACTTTCTCTGCTCGACTCTAATAGGGCTGAAAGATTTATGAAGATCAGTAACTAGCAGATGAATAAGCTTAATAGTCAAAAAGGCGCTTATGATCGAATTGATGAGGAAATCACTTCCCAGGAGACCGAGTCAGTTTTGATTCCGGGGAGGATAAGAAACTCACAAGCGGCATTTTTTTTCTCACCAACTAACTAGCATAATTTTTCAACTGGCATTTTGCTTGGTTGATTGGAATCGTTTGCAAAATCGACCAGGGCGAAGCTGAGTTATTTAAAACACGCACCTTAAAATTCCGGCTGGAATAGTAACTTGTTGGTGAAGTCTAACTGGTTCCTTGAGGTCCTTGAGAGACTGCGTGTCAATAGAAAAATTTACAGTTGCGAGTGTGTAATCAGAAATAAAGAGCAACAGCTGGCCTAAGCTTGCTGTATCGGACAGTAATCACAGGCTGACTATTGTCACATTAAAAGTGTTAAAAAAGTAATTATTCTGACCAATTACAACAGATGCAAACAGTGCAATGAACTAATATTCGTATCTGGCGCAACTGAAGCGCGGGAAAATGCGCGCGTGCAAGTCGCAATATTGGTATCGGTTTTTCTTCTTATTGGTCGGAAAAGTGGCCAATCACAGAGCGAAGCAATTCAAAATAAAAACAAACGCGAATTAGTGTCGACACTCGAGTGAAAAGCGCTCTGTTAGAGCGAGTTGTGTCGAAAGTAAATTGCGTTTGCTTTGGTTTTACTTCGCTCTGTGACTGATCAGCAAAGCTCGCGTCACTTTTTCAACCTATGAGAAGTAAAACCAAAACCAATCGCTTGTTGCACGCGCGCATTTTCCCGCGCTTTCCGCCCGTTACATGCAATTACTTCGTGTTCTGATTGGCTCATTGTGCTGTCTGCGTCTGTTGTGATTGGTCAGAGTGGTTGATTTGGTTTTACGATAGTTGAAAACCGCTCTAGTTGACCGCAGTAACAATACCATTTATGGTCCAATCGGTATCCAATGAAACAGTATGACGAATCCCGGTTGATACTTGTACCGCAGTGCCTATGAGAGCCTGCTCGCAGGCTACCGGCTTACACAGAAAGAGGACAACACACTTTCCAGAAAAGTTACCATGTTTATCCAACTGAATCAGATAGCGTCACCGATACGATTTTGTGCACATTATAGGTGAAGCTCACGTTGACAAGGGTTAGTCTTGCCAGAAGTAGCATTATAAAACCAGCCGCGAAAACAAGCTTAGCTGCAAATTGACGTCTTTAATTAAGATATCTCACCTTTGAAAGTTCTTCTGTTGATTTAGAATCATCACCCAACTTGATACGTTTTGGCTGCAAGAACAAGTTGAAGACAATATTGACGAGAATTGTTCTCAGCCTTCGGGGGGTCGTCGGCTGACCAAGGACACACTTTCGGCGAAACGAGGGCGCAAAATGAGGTTTGCAAACTTCCCGACCCGCGCCATTTGAGTGGGTGTTGTCATCCACCGCCCACCACGCAAGCTTCGCTGTCAAGTCAAATTAACTAAAATGACCTCACTAAGTGGCTGCAAGCCAAAACATGGCCTTTTGACCACGGGAGAGACGTTGCCAGCAGGAACCAGTGTATTTAAACTCGTGCGAGTTTTGCTACAACTTTCATGATTACTTCAAGATTGTCAGTTGTGAGCTACATAGTGATTGGTTTTGTCACCCAAACAGCATATTGGTGGTGCTTACCTCTCGTTGAGGCAAAGAATCGGAGGATCTTTTGCCTGTAAATGCTGTTGATTTATCTGAAAAATTGAAACGAAATCAATCATTAATTTCCAGTTCCAAACAGGTTTGACAAAATGTTGACAATTGAAACTGGTGCCTCTGTCAGACTCATAATCGATGCGGGGGGGGGGGGGGGGGGGTGAATAAAAGTGCTTGTTATATAGCTGGTGTTTTTCCCGCTACAACGCGTCCATTCATTGGCTAGTTCAGGGTCACATGACATTTAACAAAACTGTTTCCCGCCAAATGCCATGAGCGGAAATTGCGAAAAACTATGACGTCAAACGGGAAACAGTTCACTGTTACCCGCGAAATGTTGACCGCTGTTGCACGTAATCAGAGCGTGCAGTTGAATGTGGCCTGATGTTTTCGCTGGAATCTCAGCGCGTTTTTCAAAATTTGATCTTTTTTTCTTTGCTATATAACAAATCACTTAATGACAGGTCCCTAAGGGAACAGTGAATTCACAAAATTCACTGTTCTCTTCGGGACCAGTCAGTAAGTGTTTATTATTGTTGTTTACAATGCAGTTACTGAGTATGCTCAACTTACCTACAGTTCGCTTTACAAAGGGTTGATTTACAATGGTCCTAGACTTGGTAGCAAAATTAAGTGTGTTGGTTGTATCGGCGTAAAACCTTCGCTCAGGTGCAATGTTGGCAATCAAGCACGCATGCGCCGATCCACCAAGAGAATCCTGGAAAAAAATGTCGCAAATTGACAGGGCGAAACTTGGGTAACACTGAGTATGATGACGGGTATTTTACACACCTGAAGTAGACGAGTCAATTTGCTGTTCCTGTAGGGTATTCTTGACTGAAAATAAAACATCAAACGGTTTCTTTAGTTCATCATATAATATCCGCAAGTGAAGAGTGATTATCGCAGTAAATTTTCCAATTTAAGCAACTGGAAAGAAGAAGCCTGAAAAAATCAGGGCTTCAACGGGATTCGAACCCGTGACCTCCGCGATACCGGTGCGATGCTCTACCAACTGAGCTATGAAGCCACACATTGGGAGCGAGGTCAATTTATTGAGTTCATATTTTCCCGCACAGTGAAGTGATGTGAAGTATATATGAAATAATTCATATTTGTACTGCGGTTGTAGATGCAAGTGAAGAGTGATCATCGCAGTAAATTTTCCAATTTAAGCAACTGGAAAGAAGAAACCTGAAAAAATCAGGGCTTCAATGGGATTCGAACCCGTGACCTCCGCGATACCGGTGCGATGCTCTACCAACTGAGCTATGAAGCCACACATTGGGAGCGAGGTCAATTATCAGGCTTCTTCTTTCCAGTTGCTTAAATTGGAAAATTTACTGCGATGATCACTCTTCACTTGCATCTACAACCGCAGTACAAATATGAATTATTTCATATATACTTCACATATAATATCCGCTAAACAGAATGTGTTCGTCAAAAGATTGAGTGTATATTGCTTTGGTGTTAAACTTCCATCATTTCTTATTGAACCAATATGCACCCAGCCTTTTTGCAAAACATATTATTACATGTGGGAACTACATCAGCAGTCAATCACTAGTACAATGCTTTTTTAAAAATTCCTTTTGCTTAACACTTCAAGATGAAAAGTGGCGAACAAAACCTGCGCCATGGTGTACCGTTGGGAGATAGCTTTGTGGAACAAACTTCATCACTCTCAATTCTTCATTTACTGAACAGAGAACTAAGAACGTGCTGTGACTTTCACAATTGTCTTACCAGACCCTGATTCAAGGCGTCCACGACTTGACCAAGAGCAAACAACGAGCTGTTGATTGCCCCACTTTCTTTCAACCTAAAAAAGACAAAAAATGTAGTCTAATCATAAACAAACGAACAAATGAAGTAAATGAGTTATTAAATGCGTTACGGCGTCATATGAGTTCATAGCCCATACATTTTCCTTTGAATGTGGCCACGCGGTGTAGGCAAGTTTCACATTTGTTTGTCTACGATGTGACCGACCGGTTAGCTCAGTTGGTAGAGTTCCGGACTAACGTGCGGGAGGTCGTGGATTCAAACCCCGGCCGGACCAACACTCAGGGTCTTTAAATAACTGAGGAGAAAGTGCTTCCTTTGCAATGACAATCGGTTAAGCACGATAAACCGGCGGTCCCGTCTCACAATTCCTCACAATTGTTTCTGTGGGACGTTAAAGAACCATTAGGGACGTAACGAACCCTGGCTGTGACCATCCTTACTGCTGGTCTGTTCTATTCAGCAAAGTGGCCGGCTTGGCGTCATATCCCAAAAAGGCTTATGGTGTATGTATGGGGCCACACGCGTAAGTCAATGGGACTTTGTCAGGTGCTGAAATCATGTAGATGTAGATGTAGAAGTTACTAGTTAATTGTTTTAAGGTGGGCAGTACTTGATTTCACATAAAACTTATTAGGGCAGCTTTCCAAGCTAATGATTCAGTTAAATTTGGATGTTTCGGGTAACATTTTTTAAACGCACAAGTCGCCTTTATTTAACTTTCATATACAATTGAAGAACTTGGGAGTTATGCCCGAAAACTCGACAGCTCTTTTTTGAAAAGTTTGTTAGTTATTAGTTATTTTAAACACGTGTACATGTTTGAAATTTTTGATGTAAAAGTGCAGTTAATAGAAGATTTTAT
>OX419345.1:320000-402500 GCA_948470475.1 Galaxea fascicularis | reverse complement strand
GTGGTATAGGGGACACTCAGCACTGAGGGTATCTTTAGTATCTGAAAGGAATGTGCCTTTGTAATTAGGACAACAACAACAGTTAGACTTTCCGTAGGTCCTTTCTCATTTGAGATAAACCACCCGCTCTGTATCGATAAAACAAGCAGAGGCCCTCCTTTCTCAAACCTGATAGCTACTTCTAACTACACACTTTATACACACTTTATTGCTGGATAGAGATCTGTAGTTTTCAGAACCCTGACAGATTGCTTGACATAATTAAACAATTAGACTATTCGCTCGAGGTTTCTATCTCTTGATAGCTGATGAGGGCGCAGATAAAGATGGAGCGAAAACTCAAGCATGTTAAGGCATGGCTCAAGCCTCATTTGCATAAAATCTGAAAAACAGTAATTACTCTGTCAAAATTTGGTTTAATCGTTGCAGAATTGGCAGGCTAACCAATGTCGACGACCTTAATATTCTAAGACCAATAAAATCCGATAAAATGGGTCACGTGACTATAATTAATTGTTTTATTTTTTGAAAAAACAACTGAAAATGGGCCGCCGAGATGACATACAATCACTGTAAAATTTAGTATTTTTACAATTGTGCTAATGGCCCCTACAAGAATCTGTCCTGAATGGCCGACTAAAATATTAAGCTAAGAAGTTATTACGTAAAAAAGGTCACGTGACCTTCTATCTTTCCATATATAGCCTTATATAATTGAGGAGTTCATCCATTCAGGACAGAAATAGTTGCCTTAGAAAGTGGTTAAAAATTTCGTATGGTTAGTTTTTCGTGATACCTCCCTATCCTTGGCCCATTTTAGAATTCATCTTAAGCAGGCTTGTGACGTCACAAGTCACGCGAACACCATAAAGACACCTTAAGAAATTTAATGATACCAAATCTTGTTTGGGGTAAGTTTCTGGCTCACCCTGGGATAAAAACAACGTTGCTTTAGATCAAAAACGTTTTTTTCTTTCTGGTGGTCTGTACTGGATATGAGCCATGCCTTAACATGCTTGAGAACGCGTGAAACTCAAAAGACACGAGGAAAGAGTCTTATGCCTACCAGTTCTAAACAGTTCTTTTTTGCGGTCACTTGATTGGATTTGAAAAAGTCCTTTGTACAGTCAGTATATATAACAATAACCTTGTAAATTTACGGTTCCCCGATTCCACTTGATCGATGCCCGTCACTCCATCCAAAGTCGTGCGCTAATGAGGTAAAATGTAACTGGAATCACTTCACCTAAATCGCCATATTCTCAGCCGTGAATTCTCTGTATGAAAAAAAACCCTTGATTTTTAAGAGGCAGTCTCTATAAAGGCGGACCGGTCGGTTCCGGTTCGAAAAATAAAATCGCCTGATTTTCTGTGGTGAAAGGCCTTTATGCCAACGTAACAAAAACGCAATTATTTTGACGGTTCTTGCTTTTAATTTCTTAATTTAGCACTACAAGAAAAACATCATTTACAAGGGTATACTAGGGTTTGTTAGGGTGTACTCGGGTTTACTAGGGTTTACTAGGATTACTAGGGTTTATAAGGGTAAACTAAGGTTTGTAAGGGTATACTAGGGATTGTTAGGGTGTGCTAGGGTTTACTAGGGTTTACTAGGGTTTATAAGACTATACTAGGGTTTACTAGGGTCTAGTAAAGTTTATAAGGGTATGCTAGGGTTTACTAGGGTCTACTTGGGTTTATAAGGGTATACTAGGGTTTATAAGGGTATACCAGGGTTTACTAGGGTCTTCTAGGGTTTATAAGGGTATACTAGGATTTATCGGGGTATACCAGGGTTTACTAGGGTCTACTAGGGTTTATAAGGGTATACTAGGATTTACTAGGTTATACTAGGGTTTATCGGGGTATACTTGGGTTTACTAGGGTCTAGTAGGATTTATAAGGGTACACCAGGGTTTACTAGGGTCTAGTAGGGTTTATCGGGGTATACTAGGGTTTACTAGGGTATACTAGGGTATACTCGGGTTTACAAGTGTAAACTAAGCTTTATAAAGTATATGTGGGTGACTATATGTGTGTTTAACATGATACGCCCGAAAAATAGACAGAGTCCCGTAGATAGTCCCAATGTCCCAATGGGCCTGCTCGAGCAGGTTACTCTCGTACCCAGATCCCTTGGAGACAAAGCCGAAGGCGAAACACGGAAAACCAGGAAATTCTGGTTGGCAAACCATTCTATGTGGAACGTTTCAGAAATTGTGGGCCATCGGCTTAATCAATGTACGTTTACCGTCACTTTTTAGCTTTCCAACTGATACCAGTGCATTTTGCAGGGACCGCGCAGCAAATTTTCGAATGGGGGTGAGGAGGCTAAAGAAGAATGCGAGAAGGAATTTTTTTTTTTTGGGGGGGGGGGCAGATTTTGCTTGTGGATTTCTATTCAATTTCTCTAAAGTGACGGCAGGAGACGTGACGGAGAATGCTATTATAACGATAAAACTATTGATTTTTCCCACATCTTCAGTGATGTTGCTATCGGGTCTCTCTATTTATCTGCGCGTTTGTCTTTGCCAGTAACTCTGGTCACTTTCGGACTAACGATTTTTTGCTATTTTTCACTCCGTTACTTTTGTTAAATCATGTTTTGTTTAATTTATTTTTGTTCTTGCAAAAAAGTGGGGGGGCTTTAGCCCCCCCCCCCCCAGCCCCTCCTTCTGCGCGGTCCCTGTTTTGTGATTTACTTTGTCTCGTGTCCAGTCCCTTCTTCGAACATTTGCGACATGGCGTCCGTGGCAGTGGTCGGAGCGGGAATCATCGGGCTTTCCACAGCTGTGTGCATTCTCGAAAGAGACCCGACTGTCAAAGTAACTATTATAGCGGATAAATTCACCCCGAATACAACCAGTGACGGAGCTGCAGGACTTATAATGCCTATTTTCATGGGAAGTACACCTATCCAGTTGCAAAGGTAAATTTCAGATTTCAGGTCTTTTAAAAGTACTGGCAAGGTTTCCTCATACATACCCTCATACATTAATTATACACGAACAGGATTGGTATGACAGTGATGCATGTATAATTTTAATGATGGAGCTGCGAGGAAATCTTTCTCAGGTATCTCCTGTCTTATCATATAAAACAATTGTTTGATCACAAGCAGTTCAGGCTGAATTCTAACAGTTCAGTCAAACAAGAACCACCAACTATCAAATACAATATTCTTGACTGGTTCAACAGGGCACCCAAGCTTGCTACGAAACTGAATCTATTGAAATTTTTTATAGCTGTATGTAGGGCACAGTTTGGGATCTTAAGTATACTAGAATTTTATGTTAAATATCCATGTGTTTCAGTGGAGCCTGCTTAAAGCACCAATGAATTCCAGCAATGCCCATTCCCTCAGGCATCCATTAGCCGGGCATTCGCTCACATTTTAATCCTGGGGGTGGGGCATTTGAAATTTTACGACTGCCCATGGTGGTGGGCATTTGCCTACCACCAGGATGACCCCTGGGCATTTGAAATTCTCATGGTTTTGGTTTTGCATGCTTTGGATGTGGTAGAGAACACAAACATGGCCTGCACTGAGGATTTCACTTTATAAGATGACAATTTTGTAGTCAAATGACTGACCAAACAAGGATTTCAGATGCTAGTAGATGTTTTCAAATATATGTGTTGTCAATTCAAATAATTGCATTTTTTTTCTGATGCATTGGAGCAGTTTGTAATATATTTTCATGAGAGCTGTGAACATGTTACATAAAAATACGCTGACTGATTATTATGATCCAGTGAAAACAAATTTTGCATTCAGACTATGGAGAATATGTAATCTAAATTAGATCCAACACATTAACCTTATGCAAGAAATAAAAAAAATTCACAAATTTGCTTCATATTCATTTGTTTGAGTATTAGCAACTTGCACTCTGAACTGGATAGAAGTACATGAAGCAAGCGCAATGGGCATGCTATAATGATCATTATCAATTTTTTACTAGTGTTGTTTTCTGGCCTCCCACCTTGGTGCATTTGACTAACTGTAAGACTGGTGCATAATCCACATAGAGCAAATGGCAATGCTTACAATAAGGATCTTGGTAGAACTGTGCTGAGCTTGTAGTATTTTCAAGCTCTTAGAGACACGTAGTCAGCTCATTGCTCAGCCTCAACGCAATCCTTAGATGTGTATGAGGGTAGATCAAAGCACTACAAAGCATTTTCCCTACTCTCTTTGATCAGTAAAAGGGTCATATACATCCCCTTCCATTTTTTACATGTGGAAGTGAAGGAGACAATGATTATTAAGGCCAGATGCAAGGCTGAAGCAGCTATTTATGCTGTAACTTTTGTCTTATTTTGACTTAGAAAGTGGTTCCAAAAAACAATGGAAGAGCTGGAGAAGCTGTCACAAAGAGAAGATGCAGGGCAAGAGCTAACAATTTATAAAACAACAATGTTTCATGTGACAGATGAAAAAACAGAGGTATAGTACACAAGCTAAGTTCATAAATTGTTTTCAATAATTGCTCCTTTGGAAGGTAAAAACCAAAATCTTTTGTTTTGTGAACCCAATGGCTAACTTTTCCTTACTAACCAATTGCAAGGTTTTGCTAACTCTCCCCACAGGAACCCTTCTGGAAGGATCTGGTTGATGGCTATCGTCTTCTCAGTCAAAAGGAACTTGAGAAATTTCCTCAGCCATCTAAGTAAGTTTTGGAAATTGTGACCTGTGTGGGTAATGGTTTCATAAGCAATAATTACACCCCAAATCATCTCTAGGAAAGATATTCATTGAGGGCAAAATAAGCAAGGGGATTAACCCTTGTCAAGAACAAGTGACCACTTTTTAGCTATAAAAATGCAGATGATTTTACCTATCTTTAGTCAGTTAATACATACTGTGAAAGGAGCATTTGGAATTACGTTTAACAGCTTTCATCATTCAACATAAATCATTCTTAAAATCAGGCAAATTACACAAGGATCAATGACTGATGACACTGGTCATGCAAGGAAACTTATGCTTTATTGTCCCATAATTAACATTAATGGTTACCACTGTTTAGGATTAGTTGGGGAATTACAGAAGTCTTTTAGTCAAAGAAATTCTCAATTCTTGCCTCAAGGTCATGGGAAAGTGAAGAAATGTTTTAATGACAAAGCCATGTTCTTTAGTCTGTTTTACTTTTGTGGGTTAACCTTTTGATTAAAAAAGGATTTGGTTCAATATGTAATTAGTTACGTTGTAAATTAGACAGTAAAAACCATGAAAATAACTGGACAGTGAGAGTATGTTTGATTTAAATTATTTCCTTTCTCTATTTAAGGTGGGGATATTCGTTTACAACGTTATTTTTTAATGGAAAGTATTATCAGCGATGGCTTATTGAAAGGTAAAATCATTTATAATTTTTTGTTATTAATGATCAAACACATTTTTAAAGTTAATAGTTAATATCGATGTAATGGTGCTGTTCTTTGATAGTTTCAAGACTTATATTTTTATTTTTAAGTTCTGGCTTATAATGTTCCATTATTATTTCCATGTACAGTAAACTCTTAAATGGTAACAGGTACAGGCTATAGTTTGGTGTCCACTTAAACTCAGAGAGATTCTGTTTACAGTGTAGTGTTAGAAAATTGATCATTGTAGGGACTGAAAAAAAGGAAGCCTGTGTTGGAGGCTCTCAGATACATTGTAGTTTCAAACAGGCTAAACAAAAGCAACGACCCCTGAACTGAAAAGCTGGCTCAGAACCATGTTAAGCAGAGATTTGGGCAAACTTTAATTATTCCAACAGGTCATCTTTCTTTGTAAACACTGATTTGCTTTTACATATTTACAACAGATCAATATTTATTGACTTTTGTTTCTTTTAATAGTTCTGTTTAATTTTCAGGTTTAAAAGTCTGGGAGGAGTTATTGTAAAGAAAACAGTAGAGTCCCTGGAAGAGGTTACAACTTTTTTCTTGTTACTGAATTAAATACCTGTGAACTTATATCTGACAAACAACTGGTTGAAAGGCATGGTTACATCTTTTAACGGTTTAGCTTGCAGATGTATATGATGTTATTGTGAACTGCCCTGGTTTGAGAGCTCTGGAATTAGTGAATGATTCTTCTATGGACCCAATTAGAGGTCAAATATTAAGGGTAAGTTCTGAGGTGTCAATAATCAGAGGTCACAACATCACAGAGCAACACTAAATATTGCTCATACTTGTTTTAAGTAACTTTAGCCTAAAAACATTTGAAGCATACAGGCCTCTCAGTTTGAATGACTGAGAAAATTGTTGCCAAGAAACTCTTGTTGTGAAAAATGTCAACAGTGGAACTATTTGATATTTGAATTATTGATGAACACCCAGCAGTTTTGCCAGGCCTCTGTCAATATTTTTTGACTTGTGTCCTATTGCAGCTATAATGCAATTACAAAGCGCTATTTGACCACTGGTAAATTGCAATTCTTTGCATCATACCATGCAGTAACGTCAAGGTATCAAGTAACCCATTGGTGGATTCATTTAAATTTGTGGGTTGGACTAGGTAGCTCAAGTATTAAAATGCTTGTCAAAAGCATATTAATGTGTTGGTTTATCCAAAAAGTCTGATTTCTCAGTTGCATGTATTGCATGCACATGGCAGTTGTCTTAGCAGGCCTGTATAAGGTGTAGGTTTTCATTTGAATAGTTGTTATGTCATGAAATCAAAATAACGTATCTTTCCAGTCATAGCATTACTGGCTGTGAGAATCTGGACTGTATGTGACATCAGAAAAACCCATGTGCTAGCGAGTGAGAGATCACAGTTGTTACCTGAAACCTTATTGTACAATACTAATTTAGTTTATATACCAAGAAGTGCATGAACCTTGTTTTTGTGTAACATTTGTTAACATCACATACCTAGGCAAATAAAATAAATGAGATTATAAATATCCATCATGAAAAGTTAGAACTATCAAGTGCAAAACTCAAGATTCTAGGTTATTTTTAGGTGTATGCACCTTGGGTTAAGCATGCTTATGAAAGAGATGTCAAAGAGCTTCATAGTACGGAGAGATGCTGCTACATTTTGCCACAGTAAGTCATTCATTTTGTAAACACAGATACAGTTGTACCAAGTTTTTTTTCAGCGCATTTTGACAGTTGAATCTCACCTGAATCTCTCTCATTTCTTAAAAACTTTGTTTTATGGTATTATGGCTGGGTTTTACAGGAAATCTTATTGCCCACCTGGCAGTGTATTCAGTCTTTAGTGATCTGAGTGGAAACAATATAATTATTAATATTTGGACATGGTACACTTGTCTGACTCCATGTCAGCTAGGTAGTGTGTTAATTACATTGAAATTAAAGTCTGAAGGGGGATGGGTCTATTCTTGATTTGACATCAAAAACCCACTTTGCATGCATGTTTACAAAGTCGTAATGCGATGCAAATCAGTTCATGACGTCAAATCAAGAATAGACTTATATGTCCCTTCTGACTTGGTTGTGCACCCCCTGATGCTTACATTTTTGTAAGTTTTGAAGCCTATAAAAAGCCAACATTTGGGAAAAAAAGAACAAAAATGGGCATAATGCTTTTCAAAACAGAAACAGGTTTAGGTGCACTTTAACTGTACTTTTTTTTCAGAGCAAATGGAGAAGTTGTTCTTGGTGGAACTGGATATCACAATAACTCTAACACAAAAGTTGATGCAGATGATACAAGACACATCTTAGAGACCACAAGCCAGCTTATACCAAGTCTAAAAGTAAGAGAATCCTAACCCTAACATGCAATACTGTACAGGTTACAAAGAATAGTTCAATGATTAATATAAAATGCCAGTACCTTGACATTATTATTTGGCTCTTTACTGATTATCTCCCTTTTGTGAGTGTAAACCCCTGAGCTCATTTTTCTTCTGCCTTTAGAGATTCCAAGGACAAAAAGTGTTCTGACTTATACTTCATTAAATATTTTCTTCAAGTTTTCTAAATTTTGACCAAAATGCCAGTCAGCATGCACACATTCAGCTTGCTCAATTCAATTATTTCTATGCCGTTGTCATAAGATATTTTAAAACTACCATGATTTTTGCTAAATTCTAATAATATTAATAAAAATTTAATAGATTTCGATGCTTGCTTTTTCTCTAAAAAAAAGAAAAAATGCAATTACACATTTCAAAATAGTTCAGAAATTACTGCCATTTGGAGTCATTGAATGGATATATAATTTACTATACTTGATTTATTACAAAGGCTTAAATCAGTTTTTCTGCAAAGGAAAACAATTATGGTTTGGTCCAGACTCACTCTTTTCTTCCTTACCCCTGTTTTACAAAGATTTCTTGAGAAATTTTGTTGCAAACTTCTCTTTTTGAATTCCAAAATTTTCAGCGAGCTTCAGTTTTAGAAGCATGGGTTGGACTCAGGCCTGGTCGACCTAGTGCCAGGCTTGAGAAAGAGCTCAGGAGAATCAAGGATGAGTTTGGTAGAGAAAGAAGTCTTAAAGTAAGTACTGAATATGGTACAGATGACTGTAAAGTTCTTCTCTTTTCTATAACAAAGACATCCTATTCAGTGTCATGTTTGAACCTTTTCATGTACAGGAACTGGCAAGCTTTAACACATAACTGAAGACCTGTGGCCATAATTTGTCTGAATTTCACCTACTGGCCAGTTGTCACAACTTTTTGCACAGACTTAAAACATTCGTGGTCCCTTATTGGTCGCATTCCTTTGTAGTACTAAAATGTTTGCAAGTTCATGAGAATAAGGTAAAAAATTCCAGGACTGAAAACCTCAAAATGCTTGAATACAGAAAACAGTTAGACTTAGAGTTCAGTGACCATCTCCATTGAGCAACTATCAGCAAAACCATTTGCCCTGATTTTATCAGTTTTCTTGGTCTCACAAATGAATTAGCTAGACTCCTCATAAGCTATTTTCCTCCAATGAATGGTCATTTTTTTTATTCCAAGGCCATTCTGTACTATGATCAAATTGAAGCATTTAAACTTCAAAAGAGTTCATGTCTTGAGTGGCTTCATAGTATGCGGTTATGATGCTAAAGAGTTCAGATGAATTTTATTGACTGGTTGTCAGACCAGGAAATCAGCTATAAAGTGCGTGTGATCCTCATCAATGAGCCAAGCAATCAAGGGAATTTATTTTAAGTTATTTTGTTGCTGTTTTCTTTAACAGGTTGTTCACAACTATGGACATGGCGGGTCAGGTTTGACCATGCACTGGGGGTGTGCAATGGACGCCACAGATTTAGTCTTTCAATGTATGGCTGAAGGACATCAGGCAAAACTGTAAATTTGTCTTATAGTCCATGAGCCAAGTCCTGAAATGTGGCTAAAAATTAATTTTCGTAGCACCCCCTGTAAGACATAGTGAATTTAGTATCAAATTAAAGCTTGATTTCCATATTTTGATAATCCACCTGTTACTTTTTATGTAACCTGTGCTTAAGTGAGAAAATCAACTGTTTCTGAGGGGGGTTGGGTAAGGACAAATTGCACTTCCCAAATGTACAAGAATTGCAAAAGATAACTTTCTGTGTAAATACCAAAAAGTTTTACACCAAACTGGGCAAAAATACTAACCTCACCATATTTTATGAAACAAACTCATCGAATATGTTTTCTTCAGTTGCCATGACAACTGTCAACGTTTAAATAGCGCATTGGGCTACACTTCTCACTTTTACCGTTTACTTTGTACTAGTGAGTGTTTTTGGAAAAAAGGAATTGAGAAGGAAGCACAGAAATGTTTGGTCTTACTGGCCTGACATTTTTCGGGAATACTGCATAACTGAAGCAAACTATTTTCATATAATTATATAAGCAATCCAGTATGTTTGCGGAAGGTTTTTAATAATTACTGATTTGTCTACACATCTACAAGATAAACAGGAAACCCGGCCTCTCTACGTAAGCCAAGAACAGTCAAAAGTAATAACTCCAACCTTTCCATTTTATTAGGAAGAACTTAGATGTAACTTACAGGTTTAATGCAGTTCAAAGCAGACATGTTACTATTAAAAGTATTACAATACAACAAACGTTTAAGATATCATATCAACTCAACACAATGTGTAACAGTAAAAACTTGCATAAAAGAACCTGTGTTTCCGTTTCAGGCTGATGCCATTCTTGTATATTGGGTCCTGGATCAGTGAAAAATCAGCCTAAAGCTGTTCTTAACATGTTCTTAAATTCTCTCTGAAAATTATACACTGTATTGGACAACTGAAACTGCTTTATTAATTGACTCCATCCTCTCAAATCAATAGGTGCTTGAACCAAATAACCAACACAGCAACATCCTAGTATTTCCTTATATATATGAAAACAGTTGAATTTATCAGGCTTAATTGGTTTTTATGTATATGGTGTTCTTTTTACCAAATTTCAGCCTGGATTGAGGTTCTTAATCCACTTGTTTTTACTGTATTAGCACAATGCAATAATCAAATAAACATACTTGCAAGTAAATAAAGCATCCTTATAGGTCTGCAATGCAAGCTAATTCTTAATGTTATTTATTAGAATAAATTCTTCAAAACTGGTCTTTCACTTTCCTTTTTTCCTTGCTATAATCTGGATTCATTCTTTGGCAATGTTTTCAATACACATAAGTGGTGGAAAAAGTTTTTTTTCAATTTTCCATGCAAAAAGATCCAAAAATTATGCCTGACAGTTGTTTTTACATTTTGAGCCCCCCATCAATTAATGCACAAGTAGTTTCAGTCTACAAGAACTACAAATGAAACTTCTGTTAGAGTGCCAACTGTTTTTCCTGGGTATTTTTTGGTGAAATACAATGCAACCTCATCTGCTTCTCCAAACATAAAATAAAATAACATATTATGTTCCACTGTTTGTATCAGCGTGGAAATGGGTATCTATGACCTAGACTTTTCCTGTTCCATCACTCACAATTAAGACAGATTTTTTTTTTGGCAAATGAAAACAGCAAAATGTTGCCCTCTTTGCAAGGAAAACTGAGTAAGATTACAACACGTAAAGTGCAAGTAAAAGGATCACTTGAAGGCGATAACCAAACTGGTTTCGTGTCTGAAACGTGCATTTAATGTTTTTGTAGGTTTGTTTCAAATATTTCACTGACATCATAATCATCAAGAAGTATGCCTGGTTGATCAACGTATCTATCATACATACTATTCCCTTCAGAAATTGCTTCTGCTACAGCAGAATGCCACTTATTAAAAAGCCTTCCACAATGCGGCAGTAATAGTTTACAAGATTTTGAGCCAATAAAACAGAAATAATCGTACATGCACTACTTCCTCTTCTTTCACCTAGTTTTCCTTGGCTTAACTGTTCCTTGGTAGTCCAAATAAAAACTAAAAAGGAAGCCACCTGTATGGCTTAGTTAAAGAAAGTATCATGATAATACAGATATTTAGTTACCACATACAGTTTGGCATGTTAAGAACACGTTGGGAGAGTAAGGTTGCCCCTGACATCTCCTCTTCCACGAATTTCTCCTGAATGCTTTTATCGTTGAAGATGCTCATGACCCACCTCTTTACTTCCTCGCAAGTCCACTCTGAAGATTAGAAATAAACACCACTATCAACTGAGAATTGCAGAAGAATCGTTCTACATTAATTTCGAAATTGAAAACGAAACCATTAAGTTTATACCTACCAGAGACGTTATCGGCCACAACAAGATCGTCAATTTCTTCTTCGAATTCCCGCACACCGACAGGAACTGGAAGCTGTTTTGGTCGAACTTTTTCTTTCTGTGTATATGTTCCAGTGCTACATGTCTCGTGTCCACTTGATGATACATTATCAGTGTCTCCACTTTCACTGTCCATTTTGGATGAGGTAAGCCTTGGCTTTTTAGCGAAGCGCGAAATCAAACACCACTACGCTCTCCGACCATTTTCTCCAACTGAGAGCCACAAGCGAGGGAGAATGTATTTTGTTAAGTATTACCTCTCTTGAGTGGCTTGTTTTCCCGCCTCTGAACCGCCTCTGTACTTTGGAGGTTCCTCATTGGTTAATTTAGAAGTCACGTTTACGCCAACGTTTACGTTACTTTTATTTCCGCTGATAACGTCACCGTCGGCTCAATTTCAAATATGGCGGACGAGTGAGCCAACTCGCGATCGACTGTCCCGAGGAAAAAAATGGGTATATATGCACTTTATGTGTAATTGACAAGGCAAGGAAAACTTCCTTTAACGTAAGGAGGCGCCAAGAAGAACTCAAGGTTGGCGAATTATGGCGGTTTGCGTGGAAACAACGTGGGATATTTGTCTGCAACAGTGAGGCCGGATTCTCAATCAGAACATGTTCATTGTGCTTGCAACAATTGCACCAATTTCCCAAAATCTGCAACACTGTTCCCAATGCTGGGTTTCAACAACAGGAATTTTAATTGAAATTCTTGTGTAGTACCCAGTATTGGGTTTTCAACTTGGGAAATAGCCTTAAAGTTCCACTAAATTCCCATGATTACTACATTACTTTTCATGTAATAACCACTATTGGGTTTTTACATTGGGAAATTCTTCATTATTCCCAATTTTGAAAATTTGTACTATTTTTGGTGACAAAATCCCACCTAATTCCCAATCTTGGCATATCCTTTCCCACGTAGTACCCAGTGCTGAGTTTTTACTTTGGGAATTTTAAAGAAATTCCCATATAATACCCATTATTGGGTTTTAAATTTGGGAATTTTAAAGAAATTCCCAATTTGGGAATCCGATATTTTTTCCTGTGCCTTTCAAAAGCAACGCGATAAATACTAGCACTCCTAGTTACCAAACTGCAGCTCCGCCCCCAGTCCCACAGAGATGCTCCGGTCAGGGTCCGGGACCGGACCCAGAACTTAACCTAACCCTAACCCTGCCAGAATCATGTGGTGCTAATTATTGCAGCTTTCAACAGGGAAATTAGTCGGCTTCACCTCAAAATGAATTCGAATTTCGTTGCGGGGATGCCAAAGTTGAATATTTGTGCTTTTTACTGAGGATCGCAACGTTCCATGATTACTTTATATTGGAAGACGGTGACCAAAGTATAAAAATTGGCTGAAGGTCAATTGTTATCGAATTTCATCAGCCTAAATTTTTGGGCATATTTCGGCCAAAACGAAACTCCCGGGAGAAAATTGCTTTGAAATATCACAAAAAAGCTGTTTCCCCAGATATGTGATAAAAATTTTCCAGTTCCACGTGATTTTCGTCACGACGTACGCATAAGCGCAGCCTAGCGAAAAAAACATGTTGGTTTTAACAAGAAATAAAGCTTGATCAAAACAAAGAAAATTGAACAGCAAATAAACTTAAAGGGAAAACGAAAAAGACTGTTCTTTCTTCTTTTGTTGGGCAAGCGCGAGTAATTAACAGGTCGTAACAAGCTCAAAACCCCATCAAATCGCAGAGTCGCAGAAGCGAGAAAAGGTAGATGAACTCTAAAAATTATCTGACTTCCAATACATCATAATTTTGCTACAAGAACCGACAATTTGTAGAATTTTGAAGAGCAGTTTGTAAAACGCTCAACCACTGTCAGCAAGGGTATAAGCCAAATAACAGCTGTGCACATAATCCATGCGATAGCGGCACGTGGCGTCACGTGGGCGGTTTGCACGGCCTACCGCTAAAGCAACCAATCCTATTTTAGAATTTGGTTTTATCTACGGAGTCGATGATGTAAATTAACTACCGTACAATACAGGGATTCTAAAAGCTGGTGTTTTGAGCGTTAGCCGACGAAGGGCTACACTGTACGATGGCCAATTTAGATTATCAACTCCGTTGATAAAACCAAATTCTCGTTCACCACTCCGCCAACGAGGCAGCACCACAGTTTCTTTAGAAACTAACCCATAAATCATATTTTAACTGAAAGGAATTCAGAGTTTCAGTGAAGAAATTTAAATATGCCAAGGAAGGTACAGGAAATACTTATATTTTATTTCAAGATTCACCCAAAGGTAGGTATTAAACACCTGAACAAACCCAAAGGTACACAAGATAAAAAACCAACCCCCAACCCAAAATACCTATTGGAATACCAAAAACCAGCCCCTAGCAAATGCTATATAACCAGGCTTAAAAAAATCGAGAAACTAACGGAGAATATACTAGTTTACAGCATAAGCAAGTGCGCATGACATTAACTTGGCGACATTTGGGACAGATTGTCTAAATGTACGCACATTGTTGCCTTCAAAGGCTAGCTCGAGTCCTTTGGTATCACCTTCAGCACCTTCATTATATTTTGATTACAACTAATGTGTCACAAAATGATCAAATTTGTCGTCAGCATATACTTGAAAGTATTGATTTTTTTCACGAAATTAAATCCTCGAAGAAGTCTCATCCATCCCATGTGACCGTAACAGGTTCAAAGTCCCAGGCGTCCGGATGGCCAATAGGTGTCTTCCAGCCTGATGTGCTCCACTTGAACACAGGCTGCTGGTCATGTGTAGGGCCATTCACTGCCATGCACTGGTAAGTTTTTACTAACTTGGAGTTAGTTATCTGAAAAAGCAAAAGGGTACAAAATTGGTACAATTAATACACTTGAGGACGCTTAGCGAATTCCTTCATCTGTGATAAGAACGTAGTCTGGAGAGGCAGCTCTCTTTTACAGGTCACGTTCCACAGGTCACAGATACAGGTCGATCTGTACCTGTGACCTGTGGAATAGTTACATCGATTGGTAACTAAACCAAACAGTTTCATCTCGATCTAAAACTGGACAAAACATTGGATTGTGGTTAGGGCTAGGAGACACTTTTGGGCTTGCTTAATTATCTGACGTTGACCTATGCTTTGTTTGTTTTGTAAACCAGGGCCAAGTTGCTCGATGCATGGTTAGCGCTGACCATTGGTTAAGTTGTATTAATACCTATACGTAGGTTGTCGGGTTAGCGTTAAACTTGCTTCGAGCAACCCGGCCCAGGAGTATATTTTACTTTGGTCGTTGTAATACGCGGAGACAGCTCAACTGACCAATTAGACCGCAAAGCAAATTCATAGAAACGGCGCCAAGCACACGGGAGCAACACGATTGGTTTGGGTTTTGTCTCTCATCAGCTGACAAAGTGGCGCAAGTTTTTCTTACCAAATCACACAGCGTAGAAAATTAAAACCAAAGTAAAACTGGTTTCACTGACTTGAAAACCGCTGTACCAAATTCATGATACATTAATCTTACCATGCAGCCTCATTTAATAAGTAAAAAGTTATCTTTAATAATACGTTTATGCAGGTTGATGTTGAATTTGGGCTAAGAGAGTAACAAGGAATAAACCGATAAGTCCGGCGTTTAGCTTAGCATCTCTTGTTCCGTGATTTCTAGTATTAGAGCTCCCATGCAATACAAACGTAGGTTTTGTACAAAACAGAATATGTAGGATAAAAAAAGCTGCCAAACGCGTTTACCTTAGCATCAGTTCCACCATGTTTTCGGTGCCCTAACGCTGCAAACGGAAACTTTCCGTCTGCTGGATTCAAATCACACCGTGCAGAGATGGCATTCTCGCCGCTGTAGGGTGGCGTGCAGTTACAGCGAGACAGGGGGTCATGCTTAAAGTCATTGTATCTAGAATGCATTAAAAAAAATTGAAGTCAGGAGCATACAATAAAATTATTGTGAACGAATGTGATGATCGTCAAAAGGTTTCACAAGGCGATATTAGCGTAAGAAGTCTTTATTTCTATGCATGGAACTCATGCACAAGTATCTGGGGCGTTTTTGGATGCCAAGACATTCCGTTGGCCATCACCTTTTTTCCGCGTGCTGCATTATGACTAGTCTGATGTCTATTTTTCTAATCTCGGTGACTAATGCGGCACCTCTCAAGCCTTTCCTTCAGTGGTGTCATTAAAAACGTATAACACGGAGAACTTAGTATCGTTATATGGAACCTTATTGATGTGAAGCTCAGGAAAGGATGTGACTGAGATGTAGTGCAAGTCCAAAATATATGAATAAGCCTCTGCATACCTCATCAGTTTCATCATGCTGTCCATATCAACAACCTTGTTGTGATCACGTTTGAAGATCTGAGCCCGCGGTGAACCCTCGTAACTGAACCACGGACCAAACTTCTTAAAGTTTGCCATTTGACCGCTCATGTTGTAAATATACGGAAAATAGCTGGGAAGAGAGACAAATACACTATTCTTGAATCCAAGCGAGTGAAATCATATGTCATATATATCAGACAAGGAATCTAAAAATACAACAAGAAGGAAGTAACAGATTTAATAACACCGAGGAAAGGACCATGACACATTTTTTTAGATATGCTAAAAAGAAACTTTTAATTGACCCAAACAACAGTTTACGTGATTATGAAATGGTCCTTTGTCCTCAATCTGCATTAAAACCTTCTGCTTTTACGCCCTCTTCCGCCCGGCTCTGTTTGCCAAAGCTCATGCAACACATCCTTGGTGCAGAGGCCAAACACATCATTTTAATCTCGGTCTTTTTTGAGGGTCCCCCCCCCCCCCCTATACCACTTTGGAAAATGCATTCACGTAAAAATATTGAGACTGTTCACGCGTCACGGATAATTCCCAAAATTCGTTCATGTTCACGATAAAATCAATATCGGCAATCACGAATGAACAAATTACCTAAATCACGTTTCACGAGAAAAAAATAGTCCCAATCACGTTTCACGAAAAAAGTATAGGGGACCCTCTTTTTTGTCATGGGCAACAATAAGTGCAGTCTAGTTCGGTCCTGCGAGCCCGTCCTGCGAGTGACTGACAAAATCAAGACCCGGTAGCAGGAGTCCAATTTGTTTCATCACAAGTATCATTACCTCACTCACTCTTATTACTATTTTGTACATTAGACGGTGTAAACCTAGAGAACCTAGAGTTTCCAATTAAAGTATAGAAGCACGAATGACGTCACGAGTCAAAGAAACTAAAAAATACCATTTTTCAGTTCGTATGTACGCTAATAACACATGGAAAATCAGATTCTAGAATTGCGTTATAATTATGATCTCGTAGCATTTCATTTTGATCATAACTTCCCTCGCCTTTTACAACATGCAATTATGAAAACCATCTCGTATTCCCTTGAATAGCTGTGTTAATGGCGCATAAAAATTTTAAGAGTTTTTTTTTTATTTAAACAATATTTAAACACGAAGTTTGCCCCAAGAGTTACAACGACTCACCGAGGGGGCTTACTTCGAATATATATGCATTTTATTACAAGAGTAAGACAGTAAAAAGAGCGTACAAATCACAAAGAAGCAAGATGCTGACTGGTAACACAAATGTACACTTATTCCGTTGCATGAAATCGGTTAGAGTCTAAGATAAACGTCTGAACAAGCAAAAATAAAGCCTTGTTTTCATCATAAGAAAGAGATGGGAACCCAATAAAAAAAGCCGATACAGTTGCTGTATCAGACATATTGGCCCATCTGTCAGCGTATATCTGTGCAGTAGAGGGGTGAGTTGCGGTCCCGCAAAGCTAAGGGCCTCAAGACACTCAGGGTGGAAATGTGGGATGTAAAGCAATACAACACACTGTGTACATCACAACTTTTGACCTGCGTTTAAAAGCTATGGGTAGCATCAATGTTTCAGGCTACTGTTGGGTAATCATAAATTTGGAAAATGCTTATGAAATTCAACTCGGAATTCAATTCGCGCAAAATTTGGTCAAATTTGCTTCTTCCACTTTTGAGAAATCAAGTTTCGTAACAATTACTGTGGTAAAGTTTGGCCTTAAGTTGTACACAGTTTTACTTACGGTATATTGTAGCTGGCCCAGTAAGTATTCTCTTGTAAGAAAACAGACATATCAGCTGATTCTATGATCCCTGGCAGTTGCTCCAAGATCGCCAACGTCCCAGGTTTGATGGCTTCACCAGGTGTGAACAGTTTGTAATCAAGAACCATCCACTATAAAAATCAGAGTTGACAAACGACTCAACCAAAGGGCAATGTGGAAATAGCCTCCCATGCAGTCACTTTTAGGGGAGTCGTATTTCACCTCATGTACGACGATGTACAACTCCCCTCAAAACGAATGCGTGGGAGGCTAACGGGGAAAATGCCAGATTGCGAGTGTTAGGGTATAATTTCAGGTTTAGAACCTTTGAGAAACAAAAAAAGGTTTTTGTGAACAGGTTTAACTTTTGTTCGAGATCGCAAGCAACATAAAATAATGATGATAAAGTCAATTTAAAACAAAGCAAGTGGCCTACTAACCTGGTTATTGTAGCTGTTCCACAGATTGGTTTGTTTCCAGCATACAAAAGAAGTATACAACCATAATGAGGAGATAATTTAGTGTAAAGCAAATGAATATGAGCTAAATGAACAATATTTAGTGAACACTTGTTTGCTCAGCATTGCTTGACCTTCACTGATGGAGCCTAAAATGCACCAGCCAAATGGTGGCATTGGGTGATCAAGCATCGATTGCCTCTTAAGACCAATATTGTAATTACCAAGCTTGTATCATATAATTTTTTCATTTAGTTGTTGGGGATCGACTTAACTCAAAACTGGTTGAATTTCTCTTTATCAATACTATCTCCAAAACCTCTTCTATTACAAGTAACCCATTGGCTGGAACGTGGTTCTTCAATTTTACTGGCCCAAACCAACTTTCTAGTTAGTCCGGCTGGGCTAGTGGACTACCACTAAGGTGGAACACTGGCTCAGTATGTTACAGAACAACTTACGTTCCACTGTTGAACTTTGAGAACAAATACACCCATTCTTCTGTATTGCTTGCCAAGCGGTTGGCAATGATGACACGCATCCATTCGAGTACAATCCCTGTTTCTGTGATGTATTTCAAAAGGTCTGGGTTTCCATTGTCAATTGTGGTTTCCTGGGATACCTGTTTGTGAAACGTGAATGTTTGCTAAGAAACCTGACATCCCTTACTGTGCAAATCCAAAAACCATGAACACCAGAAATACTTATGGAATGTTACTGTGTATCAAGTAAAAGCCAATCACACATGAGAAAACTAAACCACAAACAGTAATAGTAATTAGTTTGTAGTTTCATGACTCTCTTCTAATTGGTTGCTGCACAATGGGAAAATGGCAAAATCAAATCAAAGTGTTCACAGTTTTTGGATTGGCACAGTAAAATTACCTCTTGTCTAATTTGTTCCTTACCATTCCACTACTTAACATGTAGAAGTCATCACCACTTGTCATGCTACCAGGGTAGGACGAGAAACTCTGCTTTCTTCCAGGAATTATATCTCCTACAAAATATCACTATATTAGAAGTAAATACTAAATACATTGACACTTCAGTAAAGCTGTTATATCAATGAATTGCAATACTCACTTTATGGAATGAATATTCTCTATGGGCCAATTGAGGTACTGATTCTAAATACAGAATGCATGGAAAAAGTACATAATGTGGTTCCACAAAATATCCCAGCCTTCCCCAAGCAAGATCATTGTAAGTTCCAAGGAAAGAGGGGCATCTCAAGAGCAAGAGATTGGAATTTCTTTGGGGATAGAAAGAACCTCTCATATTTTCCGGAATAACACAAATCCATCCACTAAAAAAATATCCTAACAAGGAAGTGAATTGAGCATTCACCCAAGGGCTACATACCTTTAATTCCATTAACAGTAAAAGGGACATCTACAAGCTTGAACACCCTCAGCATTTCTGAATATGTAGTCCATGTAACATGAGAGATGTATAAGTCTTTGTTGCCTGGCAACAGCTTAATCAGGGCTGAGCAGGAGCCTGACCCAGTTGCATGATGGATATCCTTCTTTTTCAATGCCCGCTCCAGGTCATACAGGTCACCATCAGTTTCCATCAGGCTTTCAAGAAAGAAAGTGACAATAGAGTTCTAAAGTGACGTCACAAAAATATTTTGTTTTTGAGATTATGGGATATAATGCCATATTTGTATAGAGCATCTTAAAAGAATCCCTCATTCCTAAAATTAACTCTGAATTGCAATTCCTGGTAGAGATATAAGGGATCAAAGTTTGATGGTATCCCATACAAACCTCTCAAAATTTGATTCAGTTCCTTCAGTTTAGAACTGACTCAAAATTAAGAGAGATTTGTATGGAGCAGTATCAAATTTTAATCCTTTATATTTCGGCTGGGAATTACAGTTAAGAGCTAATTTTTGGAATTCGAAAATGTTGCCAAATCCCATAATTTCACAAATTTAATTTTTTGTGATGTTCGCACTTTAGAACTCTATTATATATTTAAGGTCTGGAGTGGGGTTGGCAAGTTAAGAAACCAGACCATTCATGATTGTTCTCTCAGGATGAGAAATATTAGTGGGTGTACAAAATGAAGAAGGCAGGTGAAGAATGAAGAAGAAAAAATGAAAGAAGAAAATGAAGAAGCCTTCTACATCAAGAATTTCAAACCTACAATTAATGAAGGACTTAAAGCCTGATCTAGAGAATGAAACCTGTTTCTCTGATTACACTCTCGCCATGTGATAACACCCAAGAAGCTTGCCTTACAGAGAACGTTTAGCAATATGACTTAATGACTCTGCCATAGAGCCGAAATATTGTAACTTTTAATCATTTTAAGCCTTGCTTTCTTCATTTTGTACTCAAAATTGTCAGATGGTTCTGAATATTAGTGGGTGTGGTGGTAATGAAATAAAGTCAAAAAGTCATGTTCTCTTACAGGAATCCAAAATCTAGGATATCAGGTAGACTTTGGTTGGTCCTATAACCCATTTTAATGCCTTCAAACTGCTCAAGAATCAGCTTCACCTAATGAAAACAGAAAAATAGAAGAAAACAGTTGCATCTCTCCAATACAGACATTCTTGGAAGAAGTTCTGTGTATGTGCCTAATAACAACAATAGCAACAATTAACAATTACAACAGCAAATTACAAACAACAGCGATGAGCATAACGATGAAAATAATGATGATGATTATCACAAGTTTGTACCAACCTGGTACCAATATTTATTACCAGGGTCGTTTGCAATTTGAGCTGAAATCCATTTCAGGTTTTCACCAAGGAACCTGCCCAACTTCAGACAGTAGTCTGGATCAGAGTCACAATAGCCAGCCTTTGTGTTTTCATAAGCTTTGTACATTAACTCCCCGGTGAGGAATCCTTCCACCATTCCTGCTGCCTTGGCTTGAGAACCATCAGGAAATGATTCATTTGCATACACTTCAAGAAATGACCACCTATAAAAAAAATTAAGTAATTGTAACACTAATAATAACCTAGGCTGCCAATACAGCTGCTTCTCATTGCATTAGTAATGGAGGTGGCACTACATGTATTCACAATTTATTGGGAGCTGTATTTCTTTGATGCCCAGAATTTGCAATTAAACTTCTTGCTTACAAACACGGGTTGCATTTTGAAGGTGATCTTTGATCCTGCAGTGAATGGATATCCTTCTGGACTTTGTCATCTGAACATTGATCTTTATGTTTTAGAAAATTAAGAATCAATAGAAACTAAAAAAGTAAAACGGAAAAGAGCAGGCAAAAATAACAAGAAGATAAAAAACATTAAAATATAGACATGATGATGAGCATTTCTTCATTAACTCTTTCTCTCTAATGCCACCTCAATGTAAAAATAAAGGCCCGATTCCTTCTGAATCATTAAATAATATCACCTCAATGTCATGCCCAATATACATGTGGTAGTCTTCATTACTTAGAATATTTAAGAGGATACTATAAGTCTTTTTCCTGAACACTTATTTGGTATTTCCCTTATGCTAATTAGTAAGCGTAACTTCAGTTTCAGTTTAGCGCCAACTCGAGAGGAAGCCTTCCTTCCGTCATGGTGAAAGACCTGTTGAGACCGTGGGCACCATATAAGCTTACTTTAAGAAATTCTGTTGCTGATTCTTTTTTAGGGATTTTGACCAGGGTGTCATAATTTTTATTAAACAGACTTTTAGCTAAAATGTACGTCTCACAACTCACCCAGAGGAATGTATCTCGTCACGAAATATGCCCCAAGCCACCATGGCTACTGAAGAGTTATATCCTGGTTTAACAAGTAAAGTCTGGCCATCAGAATCCAGCACTACCGAGGCACGTTTTTCGATTTCACCTCCCTCGCTTAAGGAGATAAAAACTGCCAGCAATAAGACGGAAATTTTGCAATGATGTCTCACGTTCCCCATCTTTTTCGTTTTTGGGTGAGGGTCACGAGAGTGAGGCATGAAACGAGAGTCGCAAGATTCTCTTTAGAACCCAGCTCCTCTCTTAGACTGGTGCTTTAAAGATCACGTGACTATTCTCAAAATGGCGTCTGGACGTGACTGTTTTGCTGAAACAAATCGACTTCTAAAGGGTTTTTATTTGCATATTTAAAATTGATATGTTTTTCTTTTTTACTTCATAGCATCTTTTAAATAGTTATTTTCGGTCTAATACAAAAATCAATCGAATTGCCATGAGGCTAAACGAGAAATGCGTTTCTGAATATTGCACTTCCTCTGCACCGACCGATAAAGAGGGTTATCTGAACAAGAAGGGCGAAGTAAACAGAGGATATCAACGGCGATGGTTTATTCTGAAAGGGAATCTTTTGTATTACTTCGAAAAACGATCTGATAAAGAACCCATCGGCGTGATTGTGTTGGATAATTGCCATGTGGAATTAGCGGAGAGCGGGGAACCCTATGCGTTTCAGATAACATTTGGTGGCGACGGCTCCAGAACATACATTCTTGGAGCTGATTCGGCAAAGGAAATGGAATCATGGATGAGGTCGATCACACATTCGAATTACGAATGTTTGAGGATGATGGTGGAGTCTTTTGAAAGCACGTTACAAAAGCTTACATCCGAAGAAAATGAGCTGTCCTCCAGTGCTAACAGTTCGAACGTGAATCCAAACTCCATTGATAGCCTTTCCAGTGCTTCAGATTATATCGGTAACGGTAATATAGTTGACAAGTCAGATGCTAAAGCATCTGTAATTGAAAGGCCTGTACCAAAAGTTGCCCAAGAGTTTAGGACTGGTAATGGTGACAGCCTGGATAGTTTTTTTCTGCAACCTTCTGGGGAAGATTTTGCTGCAACTGAAATGAATGCCAATAGTGACATGACTGTTTTGAAAACAGAACCAGTGGTTGGTAATTTGGTCAGCCTTGATGATGATAGTGATGATGATCAGATTCCGATTCAATCTGAATTCTCATTAAATGAAGGCTTTTATGCCTTTTCTCAACACAGTACAGACATAATGCCTCTTAGTTATTCTGACATTGGGCGGTTAGAGGACATGCATGCAGAGGACTTGTTCAACAGATTGAGTGGAAACATACCACCCCGAAGTAGGGATGACAGTGATTTGATGTCCCCAGTGAAGCATGATCCTCTGCCACGCAACTTGAGGCCAAAATCTGAGCGAAGGAGAAATAACATACGAACGGTTTATGAAAATGCAGAAGGTCTGAGATTTGATAGAGGGAAATCTAAGACCCTACGTATACCAAGACCCTCATCTGACCAAGATATCACTGGCTATCACTTAGAGCACAACAGTGTCTTCAGATATCTTCATGAACTTTACAGTGCATCAATTTGGGTGAAATGCAAGGAATTTGGGAAGCAAGCTGCATTAAAACCTTTGTAGACTGAGAAACTGTTAAGAGTCTGTAGATAGTGACATGTATAATAATTGTTTTTGTTATATCTCTCAGTTAATATATGTGCACTGTGATTGGTCAATTTGACAGGCTGTATTCTATAACACAGTCTGCTAAATTTGAAAGTTTCCTTTCCTGCGCGCCCGGTTAACCTCTGAGATATAATAAATATCTTACTTACCCTGTTTTCTTGGTCTGTAGTGTAAGTTACGGGTTCTCATTTTTTCTCATCGATTTATGGCCTGCATGCTTCGGCCATGAGTGAACAGGAAAAACCTGGAATAACAACAGGAATACAGTACAGTACAGACCTTGAACTTGGTTAGTAAGAGGTATATATGGCATAAAAATTCATTGGTTACAGACAATTTTCAACCAACTGCCATATGCTATTTTATTGTACCGGTAAATATGGAAACTTTTTTTTGGAGAGGAAATAATTTGTGGGAAAATTAAATCGGGTAGGATTTAACAAAGATGCAAAGATGAGTCCATATATTAATTAAAGCTTTACAACATCGTTGTAAAACGCAGTTAATGGAGCGTGACTCGCTATCTGTCACGTTATATTTGTAAACGCCACGTAATGCAAATGAGACATGAATGGACCTCAGTACCCTAACAAATACAACAGAGATCCTCTATTACAAATACAACAGAGATCCTCTATTCATGTGGCAATGTTGTCTGCCACATTTATATCTTTCGTTCTGTATGGCTATAAGGAACAAATAGTCCCATTCATGTCGCGTTGAGCATTGCACAAGTTACTTGTATCCGATGGTACGTAAATTACCATTGGTTTAGTTGTAGACACCTGTCTAAGTATAAAAGCTCTAGCAAAGTCCAAAGTATCATTCTCTAAGCTCTTTAGTGTACTGTAAGGAGCTCCTTTACCGTTCAAAATTGATTCCCACCCTTCCCTCCCTTTGGAGGTGGCGTTGTTGTCATTTTCAATAAACTTGGGTCCACCTCTCGGCACACGGTTCGGTTAAGTCTCGCAGCGACTTCCCCAAGCTTTGTTGTTTTTCATGCTATGCTATGTTTCGCTCTCTATCTGCCTTTGTTTTGTCCGATCCAGCACGTGCCGGCGGAGTCGGCTCGCAGTGCTGGGGAGATAAGAAGGCTTGAGCTAGTTTTAACTGCCTACACTCTTTCCACTATAGCACGATGCTGGCCGGAGGTTCAGCTCGTAGTGCCGTGGAGAGTTAGGCTTTTATATCGTTAATTTGGCTTTTACCGGCCTACAACTTGTCCGATCCAGCGCGGTTCCTCTTATGCGTCGGGGAGATAAGTTTAGGCTTTTAGTCACGCTACGGAAGTCGTCTGTCACGCCGATCGTGGAGCGGTGTTCCCCCTTTACGCCAAACACTGTCTTTTGTGTTTTGTTACCGTAGTCTGCATTCAATATATATATACTAAATACTCGAGGAAACTGCGACATTAATTAAGGAAAAAGTAAGATATTCTAGCTGCTTCTTTTAGCAGAATTACATACCAATTTGGTGAAATCAAGATAAAATGTATTTGTTTGGTGCATGACCTTGGTCTTAAATGAATCTCAAGACAATGAAATTGAAATTGATTTTGCTCTAAGACTCCTATGAGAAAGTTAAAATAAATTTGTGAGCAAAATCGTTTCGATGTTGTCCTCACAATAAATTTAATTTAATTAATTTATCAGGCCAGTAATTAGATAACAACAAATTTCATCTCAAATAGTCAGAAATAGTGTACAGTAGTTAGCTGCCTTGGCCACTTTGATGTATCACTAGAAAACAATAGGACAAATAATCACTTGTTATCTTGTTGTAAATAAGACTATTGTGAATTTGATTGCTTTACGTAGTTACTTTCAGGTACCACTTGTAAATAATCCAGAAATCTATTGAAATAATATTACCTATTATCTCCTTTCATGCGCTGCTGAGCTAAAAAAAGTGATCACCTGATGACAGTTTAACTCTTTAATTATTAAATAATTAATAATACTGGACTTTGCCATGAATGAATTTCAACATAAGTCACCTATAATCTCAGTATTATTGACCAAAATTAAGAAAAAGGAAAATAGTTTCAGGAAGAGTAATAAGTTGTCAATACCCGAGGGAGAAAGTCAAAGCCTTATCTGCCCTATGGCTTGATGATATATGAGGATGACGAATAGGATTTCATTCACTCCTAGATTCCAGTGAAATTGTCATCATGAGGTGATCTTTTTTTTTTCTTATTGTAGCTTAAACCAATTTCTGTGCAAATACAACTGAAAAAAGGGGAGAAGGTTTGCAGCAGACATCTGGGATCTTAAGTGACTTTTGGCTTAAGATGTTAACTTAAGTAATATTTCTAATACTGGCATTCCCAATTTGGTGATAATATTAAAAGCTAAAGAAAATGAAAATTTTTAAGTCTATTTTATATTGCAAAATACAGCAACCACTGCCTCCAACTGTCTCTCTGTCCAAGAACAAATCTACCTCACTCCTTTTTAACGGGGTCTTCTACTCCGGAAAACTATAAACAACCAATATCCTCTGTGGTAGGAGCGGAGCGTGGGACGAGAGCTGAACAAGATCCAAGATGGCGGCTGAAGGTGAGTGTTAATGTTCGATTCTCTTTTTAAGTGGTAACTCTCAAAATTTTAATGCTTGTTTACAGTTTCATTTCCTTATGTAACATCCTGTTTGCTAAAGATACTTGGTTTTGAATCCTATCTGGACGAATTTATGGCATCGGAGGAAATCACTGCAGCAGATTCGCTAACCAGCAGGCTTTTGATCGATCAGTCACTCGAGAATGCTCAGCACTTCACGAGACTTGAAGTTGCCTACTAGTGCTACTTCATCACATCTGTTTCACTTGTTTTGTTAAAGTAATAGTGGTTTAATTAGTCGGCAAAATTTTCACACAGCCCATTACATCAGTTATGCATGAATTTTGTTACTCAAACCCTGTTTGATTTTGGAACAGGGTTGGTATGACAGTGATGCATGTGTAATTAATGTAAGGGGCTGACTGGAAATCGTTCTGTTCAAGTCTTTATTCTCAAAGAAATGGGGGTAAACAGCGCTTTTTACTGTTCATTTTGAACTTGGACAGTTGTTGTCTATGCAGGTCACTCGGTGGTAATCATTAAAATCAATAAAAATCAATAACAATTAATTGGTTGGTTGAAGCCTAAAAGCTGAGTACCAATTTTCAGTTATTTGTATTGGATTTTTGAATCTTGTTTGCATTGTTAATAAAATAAATCTTTGAACTTGACAAATTGTTTAACGCAGATGGAGTACTGCTGTACTGCTCAGGAGCTTAAATCGTCAAACTTTTTTTGGAATCTTTTTCTTTCTTTTTTCATCCATGAAAGGTCAGGTAGCCAAACTGGAAAGGCACCTGAGTCTGTTGCGTCAGGAGTATGTCAAGCTACAAAACAGACTTATTGAGCTGGAACAGAAGTACAGCCTGGCTCTGGCGGCATCTGGGCAGACAGGAGAACATGAAAACACATTTGTCAGTAAATTACTGAAAACTGTTGCAGAACTGTTTGACAAGGATTTGTACAGGTGGTGTGTTTGAGTGGATATAAGATGATTGATACAGCGGTATGCAAATAGGTGCAGAGTGTTAAGTAAAGCAATTTGTGGTTCCAGAATATCCATACCTCCCTCTCCCACAGAAGGGTTTTGGTTTGCACCCCTACCCCTCTGGGAATTCCAATTTTGCTCTATACTTTTCTTTAAAAACATTTGCTTTTTCTGCCTACCATCCCCTTGCAATTGATTTTATGTCCCTTTGTTGAGGCTTGGAATGATAGCATGATGGCTTATACACTGTATTCCATGGTCACACAGCCAATCACTACTCTGGAATCACATTATACAATTATCTAGTCTCCAATAAATTATTATTATTGCTCATAATAATTTTTTTAATTTATCATTGTTTATTTGTAATTTTTACTTACGAGCGGCTGCAAACATTTAAAGAGCACAATGTGAACTGTGTCCAATAAAAAAAATGTCCTAAAATATGCAGCTTCTGTTAAAGGTAGTTTGTATGAAACTGCAGCAATGCTGTTTAGTGATGACCTCCTTTCTTTCATTGCACAGTGATATCACAGTATCGTTTGCTGATCAAAAAATTAAAGCACACAAATTTGTGCTTGCAGCCAGAGGGGATCACTGGAGTAGCCGGGATTTGAATGAGATTAGTGAATTGCAGTTAGCTGGTATGGAGACTTTCAAGGAATGTCATTCTTTACTGAAACATTCATTAAAACAGTAGTTAAAATTACCCTATCTTCTTTTATATTACAGTTTTGTCATACAAACTTAGCTGAAAAATCTCCTTTCTCAAACTTCTCATGAATTTGTTTACGGTTATAGTATATCTCATTTAGTACTGACTGCTATCAGTAAGTCCCAGATGAGTCACAGATGTTCCAAATGCTCACAGGTAACCCAGTTTCTGTGGCATGAAGGATTAACTGGTTGGTTGAATGGATGTGATGTCATTATTAGGCCACAGAGTTCTAAAGTGATGACATCACAAAAATAATTTTTTTGAAATTATGGGATATGATGCCATATTCTTATAGAGCATGCTAAAAGATGTCCTCATCCCAAAAATTAGCTCCGAATTTCAATTCCCGGTAGAGATATAAGGGATCGAAGTTTGATGGCATTCCATACAAACCCTTCAAAATTTGTTTCTTTTCCTTCAGTTTAGAACAGACTCAAAATTAGAGAGATTTATATAGGCAAAATATCAAATTTCAATCCTTCACATTTCAGCTGGGAATTACAATTAAAACCTAAGTTTTGGCAAGGAACCTTTTTTAAGGATACTCCATTCGAAAATGGTGCCCAATCCCATAATTTCACAGATTTGATTTTTTGTGACGTCACACTTTAGAACTCTATTCCACAGTATTCTGGACAAAATTGCTTCTTAAAAAAGTCGTGAAGAAGATCTAGTTTACCACTTAAGTTATTGCTGAATAGTTGAGGGTTTGCAAAAAGGCAAATTTTTGGGATGCACCCCTGCTGTTATGTCATAAATTAACATAAATCACCCACAATGCCAAGAGAGGTGGATACAACATTTTGATAACTAATTTTGCAATTATCTAAAAAGGGTAATTAAGAAAAGAAGTGTGGACAAAAAGTATTCAAGGGACTTATTCTTTAGCAGATACATCTGCTTGACTTGTATCCATGATCAGATTGATGATCTGGAAACTTCTAACTTATGGCAAGGTGCATATCATGTTTTATCAAATTTGTAAATAAGTTATCAATGCACCATGAAATACAAGGTTGTTTTCCGTTGTGGACGCGACAATTTTGTTGCCGAGACGACAAATTAATAGTAAAAAGCCTTATCCCTAGAAAATGAACAAATTCAGAAACATCTGTGTTGGTATGGGAAATTGTGAATTCCATTTTTTCTTTGTTGCAGTACTACCAACTCTGATCTAATGGAACCTGCATGCATTGTTTTTAGTGCCTTTCAAAGACACGTCTTATCATGCATGTTATATGATTTATTGTTGTTGATAAGATCCAGCATTGTTTGGTTTAACACAAACAAGATTACCTCAGGAGCTACTTTTGGCTTGGTTTTCTTTTAATGCAAAATGGCTGTTAGGGAGCTTCAGGTTCTTATACTCGGAGGGTGTAGACTTAAGACTTAAAATTTATAGCTGTACAATGTTAAACCTGAAATTTGAAGACTATAGTTGACTTTGATTATAGTTGTGACATTTTATTGTGTAATGACATTAACTAAAGTAACAGTGAAGTTTGGGGACAAACTTGTCGTCTCCACAATGTCGTCTCCACAACAGAACTACACCATCACTTTACTAAAATTACAAAAACACAGGAAACTGGTTTCCTTTTTGTCACCCACATCAGTTAGCTATACACACTGTCACCGTTAAGGTTAACTTTGAGGCCCACACTACCAGACAATTCAAAGAGATTTCGAAACAAACACTGTGTATCAAACATACACAGTTCTGTGGTGTTGCCTCCACAACAGTGTTGTTTTTGTTGTCATGTATATCAGATTTTATCCTGGAGCGGCCAAAATAGTATTATGCGCCAACCTTGAAGAAAACATTAGTTTGACCAAAGTCTTTGTTGGTGTCCATCAATAACTTGCATTTTGTGGCTTTTTTAAGTTTCTAAATGTTGTCTCCACAACATGCAAGATACTGTGGAATGATCCTATTATGCACTAAATCAATACATCACCATGCCAAACATACCACCCATCCTTCCTTCCCCCAAAGAAAAAAACTGAAAAAGAATTCCACTTTGTTTAAATTGAAGAGACTCTCTTGGTGATACCACTTTAAAGCTCAATAAATTTTCTTTTTCCAGTCATTGGATCAGTTCATCCTAGGAAGTACTGTACTGATTTAGAATAGACTTCATCTGTTTTTATATTTTTTTTGGTTAGATATCAGTTCATCTGTGGGGTTGACACTCATGAAGTGGGTGTACACAGATCAGGCAGAAATCCCCAATGATGAAGTATTTCTTATAGAGCTGGTTAAGGCTGCTAAAAAGTACAGACTTAAAGAACTTAAAGAAAGGTAGGGATTTCAAAACAATAAATGTAATTCATACATTCAATAAAAAATGTGTAATACTATGTGCTGTTACATGTTATGTTATGCTACGCTATGCTATGCTATGCTATGATACAGTATGCTGTATGGCATGGCATAACATTAGCATAACATAATATAGTATTACTGGACCTAATATGACTGATTATAAAATGACAAAACTGACTTAAAGGAACACTGTCACTGGGGTTTTTGTTATTTTTGGTTCAATTCTGCCCAAATTGCTGCCTTTTACCTGTTATTGCGCAAAAAAAAATGCTCTTACAGAAATTATTAACAAGATGAATTCCAATGAAATTTTAGCCAGGAGAGCTAACCATAACAATTTTGTCGGTGATTTTTCAATGCATAGGGTGAAATTTTCAAAATAAACTGGCAGGTTTTATCAAATTTCAATCCATTTCCGTCCTCATCATCTTTGATGGCATACAGGAGTTTATAGTGTCAATGCAGTACTACTGACAGTCTTTGGCAGCAAAACTAGACCATTATTTTAAGGTTTCCACTGATGCATTGGCAGTTTTTAAAGTTATGGTACAGTAGTGTGACAGTGCCCCTTTAAGGCCAAGCAAACTTCAAAACAGTCTGAAATTACTTTAGAGCAACATGATGTCTTCATCCATCAGTACACTTTGATTATATTTTGTTATATAATTTCTATCCACCAGGTGTGAGAAGATGTTGATGTCTTCAGTTTCAGTGTCAAACTGTATCAAGTTTTATCAGACAGCAGAAGATATTGGTGCCAAAGACCTGCAAAAGTACTGTGCTGAAATCATCTCTAATCACTGGGTGGGTCCCATCATGCAGTGCATTATTCACTTATGTATTCTACTTCTTTTTCTCCATGTTTCTTTGACCTCTGTGTTCTTGAAATGCTCACTGACTGATATTGTAAGCATAAATCAGAATCCACTGTGATTCAAGAACAAAATTCAATATGTACAAAGTTTTCCCCTATGTTGATCTGCATATACTTGAGATAATTGACAGCAATAACAACAACAACTTAATTGCATCTTCAATTAACATTCCCATTTACATATGGTGCTTATTAAAAAATTGATATTGCAAGGAGTAATAATAAAATAATTACAGATATCTGAAGAACCTTGGGCACGTCCTGTGTCATCAAGGTGTCACGTTCCCAACTTGACCCCTTGCACAAAGTATCGATCGGAGTTCGCAGTGCTCAACCAGTGCACTTCACGGTCAGACTTCAGATTTGCACTGATTTATTTTGCTTATCCTTCAAGCATGCAGTGACAACTAGAAATCACAGTTATGTGTGTTATGAAAGAAAATTTAGCTGAATAGAAATAAAACAAGCACTAAACAAAAGGTTCATTGAAAGGCAAAACTAATACAAAACTTGCGTTATAATTCCTGACTCCGGTTGAGTAAAGAAGATAAAAAAAATCTCTGAGAAATAATTTTTGGGTTGTGTCCCTGTTTTTCTACTCCAAGTGTGTCTGCTACTCTAAGCAATCATATTACTCTTTACGTGCTTGTCAAAAATAACTGGTAAACGAGTAATATAAACAATGATGATAAATATAAATCAAGCATAATGCAAAACTTAAGTTCATGACACAAGGTTTTAATGAATTGCATATTTGTGAATTCATAGCATGATCTGAAGACAGAGGATTTCACGGGTATGAGTGCTCCATTGTTGTACGAAATGTTCAAATCAAAGTCTGGTTTTCCACTGCACCTTGCCGTCAGGCATCACAGAGAGGATGTAGTATTTTTGTTCCTTATCGAATTTAACTCACAGGTGAGATTATATACTACATCTTTTAGACAGGTGTGCTCTACATTGTACATTAAGTATTAACGTACAATGTAACAAGATCTTAATTTGCAACAAATAAACAGAAAGCATATTTTAGGCCAGTTGCATAGTTTCTCTAGTTCCAGATTATGGTTAAGGGTCTGATTGCTTTGCTAGGGTACTGTTTAAGATGTGTAGTCATTCACCAACATAAATGTGTCATACAGTGTGTATTACCTTTGTTAGTCAGTATAAATTAATAATTCTAGTGAAATGTTAATTTTTTTTAGTTACCTGGTAAACTGAATGAGCTGGAGCCATCCAGTGGTCAGGTGCCATTACACATTGCTCTTACACAACAGCAAGAGAGCATTGCAAAGACGTTGGTTGGTCATGGCTGTGATGTCAACATGGCTGATATAGATGGCCAGTGTTTGCTACACAAAGCTGTCAAACAGGGAGATGAGTTTTCTGCCACATTTCTGATAAAGAATGGAGCAAGATGCAGTGCTGCCACACACAGCGAGCATGTGACTCCATTCCATTTAGCTGCTTCATACAAGTGAGTGGAATCTTTTTTTGTTTTGTTTTCATTTATGGTTTTTCACAAGCAATGGCTAGAGGACTAAATTATTGCACAGGTGTAATCAAAACTGAGTGTGACGAACACATATTTATTGACTAACTTACGTAGCTCAGAATGTGGTAGTATACCCTCAGGTTTTTACACCAAAGGGTGACATGTGGGTTTTTTACCCTCTAATTAAATGAAATGGCACCTAAAATTATTTTCAGAAATGCACAAAACCTCCCCATTCAAGAATGTACTTGTAGATCTTCAGAAAATTGCAAAGGGGATTTACTTGCCCTTATAAGCCATGTGATAGAGCATCTACAGGAAAAATACCAGTATTGTTAAAACTGCAAATGTCATGGTTGTCTCCAGTATTTTATGTATATGGATGTACAGGTTGAAGTAGCGGGCTACAGATTATAAAGGGTGCAAAACACTCATAACATGGCGCAACATGCCATGTATCATAGGGGGGTCTAAACGGGGGAGGGGGGGATTATCGAATTGACAACCTCAATACAATTTCCTTCATTCTGGGGCAAAAGTAGTCATTACAAAGTGTTCTGACAGCTGGCAGAAATCAACTGCCTACCTTGAAACTTAATGATCACAACAAAGCAGAACTGAACAATAGTCATTGAAAAGCATTTTATGTTTGTCAGACCATGGTCTGCATCCTCCATTTCCCAGCAAGGCAGTTCTTTTAACATGACATCATCTGAAGGCATGGCAAGAATCGCTGAGCTACTCCTGGAAAATGGTGCTAATGCTGATGCTCAGGACAGTGGAGGGAGGTTAGGAAAAACTGACTAGATTGACGCAGTTCAGTAAAAGAAATAGTTACCGTAAAACTGATTCTCAACAAAATTGTTGCACACAATTAATTGATTTTGTGTCATGTGGTAACCCTAATTTATGCCAAAAATGTTTCCTTTCATATTGGTGACTCTCACGCTACGCAAATCACATAGCGCAGAAAATGTGACTTATCTGGTGACTTAATACGTTTGAGTGGTACTGTAATTGTCCTGTCAAATGCAGTTTTATAATATTTTTTGTTGACTAAAAATTATGTGTATTATCTTTCAGGACTGCCTTACACAGAGCCATAGAAGCCAAGAATGATGCTGTTCTGAAAGTTCTTCTGCAGAAAGCCAAGTGAGCTGAACAATATTATTTGTATATCAAATTATCTTACCTTGTGTTGATTGAATAAGTTGGAAACTTGTAACCATCATTCTGTCAAACATAATTTCCTTTCATAAATGATTGGTGACATCAGGGTGTTCCTATTTTTCATAGAATGTCTTTATGCGCAATGTAAATACACGCAAGGAAAATTGCTGAACTTACAAACGAACTTGTAAGAACAGAAGACAAATTCTGATGAATGTCTTTGACAAATTCACCAGTTACTATGATATGGTAACAGCTAGCTGTTATTACTTTGATAGTTGCCACTTGGAAATTTAATCCCCTTATAAAACTAGCAAGTTTGCCTATCAGGCCAATATTTGTTTTATTAAGAACACAAGACAGTGTAACTATCAGACGAAAGTCAAAGCTTACTGTTTTCAATTGATTTCAGACTGAACCTTGAGTTACACAACAATGAAGGACATGTTCCCCTGTGGTTAGCACTGTCACATGATGACAGAGTTGATCCAATGGATGAGGACAGTTTGGCTGCAAAGCTGGTGAAGCACGGGGCGAGTCCTGATGCTGTCAACAATGTTACTGGTCAGTGGTCTGCTGATGTTCCTCTGCACTTTTTACTTATAGCCTCACGTGTGCTTTAAACAACTCTAACCTAATGCAACTCAGTAAACAAGTCAGTAACGCAACTCAGCAGTGCAACAGGCATTGTAAAAGTAACTGTAAGTGCTGAAAGCTGCAGGGTTGTCATTGCAACTACAACGGATTGACAGAAAACATAACAAAAACTTGAATGTTATTCTCATTTGAGTTAGGCCTCCAAAATATTCTGATTAAACGAAGACAAAATGAAATCTTTAGATAACTTTACATTTATCACAAAATATCATACTGTTGTCAAAACATCTGGTTTTCATGGCACCTTCGATGCATGCCAAATAACATTCAGAACTCGTGTTTAATTTATTAGGGATGCTTCTTCTTCAATGTTGCCCCTAAAGGAACAGCTACAGAACTGAAATCGGGCAGTCAGTACAGGCATCACGATTATTGCAAAGAAGACTTGCTTTGATCAAAGAATTGCCCATTTCTTTTGTTTTTTTGGATACTTAACTCTTTACGTTGTTATAAGCTTTTTTTCTCTTTACTTACCAAAAGGCGATTCCCTGCTGCATATGGCAGCTGAAAGTAGTCGGGAAGAAGCAGGCCTGTTCTTAGCTTCACATGGAGCCCAACCAAACCACACAAACAAACATGGCGAAATGCCTCTTCATGTTGTTGCTAGAAAAGGACTGGCAAAACTTGTCTCTGAACTTCTTAACAAGTGAGTATTCGTGAACTTTTTTTTTCCAGAGAGCTTTTTAACTAATGTTCATGTACTTTATTAATATGTCACCAATCTTTGTTTGTATCTATCTCGCAAAATGTTTGAAGCGATGTTTGGCAAGGCGGTAATTTAGAACTAAGGAAATAAGCAAGCCGAGGCGCGAAGCCTAAAACTTTCCAAAAAAACACTGAAGCCTTTCTTAGCCGGTTGAAGCCTTTTTACCGCCGGTTTACACACTATATCTCGGTTTTCACCAAGGTCTCGAGTGACAATGCCGGCTGCACCACGGGGTAGCCGTTTTCAAATTTCACAAAAGGTCGAAAATAAATTGCAGTGAGCTGTGCTACCGTAACTTCTCTCGCGAAAAGTTTGCTGGAATGCGGCCGCCCGCTGGGCACAAAAATGACTTTCTGTGTACACTTGGTGGTCATTCTCCTTATCTAAAGTTTTTGTCATTGCTGGTTGAATCAGTTTTGAAAACATTTATGGTACCACTGCCTCTTATCCTTCCCTCCCCCACTCTCACCCCTCCCTTATTCTAGTTTCTTATCCTTCCCTACCTCACTCTCACCCCTCCCTTATTCTAGTTTTTCCTTAGACGTTCTTTCATTGGAGATTACAGTCGGATAGTAGAGTCATCCTCTGTCTTCTGATGTTAAGACAAAAATCTGTTGATTTCAGTGGTGCAAATCCAAATGCTCAGACCACAGAGACAGAAGAAATGAAAGTTAAAGCGGCGGAAAGAGGTCAAGCCAGGGAAACAGCGAAGAAAGAAGCAAGACAAAAGGCCATGGACAAGTTCTTTGAGATTCAAACAGCAAAGGCCGCGGAGAAAGCCAAAGAACTCGAGCGGCAGAGGAAAGCCGAAAAATTACCTTCAACAAAAGCTAAACCTACACCCGCCGTATCAAGAGCCACCACAAATAAAATGAATTCTTTTGAAGAAGATCTTGGTCACAGCTCGAACCCGTTTGATGATGATAGCAGTAATCCGTTCCTTGATGACATTAGAGCTGCTTCGGCCGCTGCGTCTGCGCTGTCATTCGGTGGAAACCCTTTTGAAGAGAATCCTAGTTTCGGTGAGTGTATATGTTTGTATCAACCATATTGTCAATCAAATGACACTTGTCAGGTCTGTTTGGAACCACTTCTTTTGGAGACAAAAAAGCACTTAGTTATTAAACTGTATTTTGTGGTGTATTTACTTTGCAAAATCATTTTTTGTTTTGTTTTTTATCTCTAACATGATCGCTGTGCTATGTGCTCTAACGTCTTGTAAATAACCTCAAGGGTGGTTTTCACTAGCGACGGAGTCGGAGTCGGAGTCATAGTCCAAGTCGTAAGGACCATTATGACCGACTGAAAATCGGAGTCGTAAGCGGAGTCATCAGCTCGACGGAATCAGAGTCGGAAGAATCAGAACGTTTCCATTTTCTTCCGACTCTGCTTATGACTCGGTCGCTTATGACCCAGTGAAAACTATGTTGTCGGAGTCGGAAGTAGAAGCGGAAGAACCAACCAATCACAATGCTTGTTCACACGCTCTCCGAGAGTTTTCACTAGATCATGAGCGACGAAGTCATAAGCGGAATAGCCTTCTGCTTTCGACTCCGTCGGTTTGATTTTCACTAGGTCATAACGCTCTACACTTCTGATTACGACTCCGCCAGTGAAAACCAGCCTTATGAGGGTTCTCTTATTTATTTACCCATTAATTTATTTTTAGGAGAGTCCAGCCCCACACCAGACTCTGTTCAAAGTGACTTAACGGAAGCCGCTGAGACAGGCACGGCTCAGACGCCAACAGAAGACATGATCAACAAACTGATCGAGGATTTCCAGCTTAATAAAGACCCATACCTTACAGCTGTAATAACAGAGTGTCACGGAAAGACTCCACTGCATATAGCGGTCGCGGAAAAACACGACGACGTCGTTAATTGTTTCATAGATTTTCAAGGTTTGTTGAACTACCATCAAATATGTTTCTCATGTAGACAACATTTTCTGATTTAGTTCTAGTGTGGATTCATGTTACGACAATCTAACCTTAGTACCGCGATTTTTTGCCCTTAAAAGAATAGTGTATGACAAGAAGAACGTTTCATTCGAAGATATGGAGGAAGGGTAACCAAAAACTACAAAACAGAACCCTACATTGAATACTGAGGCCACTTCAGCTGTTTCTGTGGTAAACAAATGGATGGCGGGATTTTCTAAAGAAACTGTTGCACTACGTTAAGGAGGAAGTGATTCGACTACGGTGACCAATTTACCTCATTAGCTCTCACAGTTGATAAAACCAAGCATGTTGCAAACAACTCATTATCTCTCTCAACGAACGACTTGCGGAAACCGTTTAAGTTGTCTCCGTTTTAAATCCCATAATTCAGTATCCGGAAAGCACAAGAGATGACCAATTGAAAAGGTTAAATCTACTCTATAGTAAGTTTTTTTCCTCCCTCTGCACATCCTTCCTTACTCCCTCTTTACTCTCCTTCTCACCAAATGCATCCCAGGTAGTCTGGGTAGAGGTGGCCGTCTTCCCATTGTACCAGATTTCAATCTGTCAGACAGTGAAGATCAGACTGCTCTGGAGCTAGCCCTGTACACAGGACAAATGTCTGTTGCCAACAGACTGCTAGATGCCGGGGCCAGTATTGAAGTACAGACCACAAACGGTCTAACACTTCTGCATAAGGCTGTGAGGAGAGGTGACAATGACAGTGCATTGTTTCTGCTGGAACACGGAGCAAACATCAACAACAAGTATGTCATGTCCTTCTTATACTAAAAGAAAGTTAAAACCTTTAGGTCGTAAATACCACTCTTGTTGGGAGAACTCGGAAACTTTTTCCCAGTAGACTTGTGTTGAATAAATCTCATCGTTCATTCATTATGTTAGAAATTTACCGTCTTCTGCGCAGGACTTGTAGCCATTTTTCTTTTTGCCTTAAACTTTGGAAAAGAAAAGTTTGAAATTTTGACGAAGCCAATGCGCCCACTTCGCACTTGCTACCACCAGACTTTCATGCAGTTTGTCTTTTAATTTTTCTTTGTTTCTCGTTTCAAGCCACATCTCGTGTTTTTACCACCCTACACAGCTTCCCTGCGCGTTTGCCCGAATGCGATTTTTCCGCGCATTCAAACACTGGTAGCTTTTCCAGCGAATTTCTTCACGTGTTATTATTATGATTATTATTATTGTTATTATTATTATTATTATTTATTTATTTTTTTTTTTGATTGCTCAGTTCGCTGTGTATAATGTGGATTTGGCTTTGAGGACATTCATTCTGTTATTTAGGACCAAGGACAATAAAAGTCCGCTCCAGTTAGCAATCCAGTGTCACCTGGAGCCAGTCGTTGACGCTCTTTGTAAGAATGGTGCAGATCTTAACACCTGTGATGAGATGAAGAACTGTCCCCTGTGGGTGGCACTCACGAGTGGACAACAAGACATCGCTTCTACACTGGTGAGTGTCACACTACGAACATGTCCACAGCACAGATACGCGTTCAAAATGCCCGGTCAATCAGTTTTGTTTCCCTTTACTGGCTCTTATTTTTGCGTAGGTTTTTTATGTGCTTAAATGTTTCATATCAGGAGAGTATCAGAAATTTTAACCTAGCCTGAAAGCAACCTCTCTTTTGGGGTCTTTATTTTCAGGCGCGAGCGTCAGTGCGAGCCGTGAGAGGCCGATATGTCTCGCGCGAGATTGCTTGCGGGCTAATTTTAACCAGAAAATTTAACCAGGTAGTACCCCGCTGAGAAAAGGATGGGACCGGAAATAACCAGAACCGGAAACGGAGAGAATGGGGAAACCGAAGTGAGTAGCACTAGAAACGGAAGGAAATGTAGAAGAGAAATGTAAAAAATATTTCTTTCCTGCTTTAGTTTGCACAAATACTGTTAATGAGGGCTACCGATATTCTCTTGATGTGGAAAAAGGAACAGGTGATTAATCAGGATATGTGCCTCTTAGGTTAAATATGGTTGCGATACAGACGCGTGGAACATGGGCCCTAATGGTTGTACCCAGTCCCTTCTCCATCGTGCCATAGAGGACCGTGATGAGCCGTCTGCGTGTTTCCTCATTCGAAGTCGCTGTGACATAAATAGGTAAACTGCACATGGTAATGGCAATTGTTGTTGTTCTGCACGATGATTTTATCAAAATCTTTTGCTGATAGATTGTAACAGTAGAAAACAGAAATAAAGAATTAACAAGCGTAGTTAAAAGAAAGAAGTATTAAATCGCACTGGAAATTATAAATATTGATCTTACTGTGTTTGATTATAAATAGTGCGGTGACATACAGTTACCCACAGGTACATACAGTGGAACCTTGAACCTGGTGACAGACAACAAAAGTGCAAACGATCATTAGTGGCTAAATGTGAGCATTGTGCTGATGTTCCTTGATTGCTAATGCCAGTGGTACATTGTTTCTAGTCCCAGACGGCCTGGTCCAGACGGTGAGGGAGGTGTGGAAGCCTGGGATGGAATGACCCCTCTTCATCTGGCTTGTGATGCTGGCTTGGATAATGTGGTTCAAACTTTATTTGAACATAAAGTAAACGTGAACAGCAAGGTTTGTTATGGACGGTGTGTTTGAACTTTTGGTTTCATGATTGCAGGTAGTTTTTGGGGTTCTTACGTTGCCTTTTTGGTACAGATGCGTTAAGATTTGAACTAGAAATAAATGTCATTTAACGAAACTACCGCTCACTAGCTTTTAATTAAATGGTCGCATTCACAGGTCCATAGGCTCAAAACTTAGAACCATTTTAAAACAGAGTGGGTTCCATAAACAGCACCTCAGAAAAGCAGTGCTCAATACTCTCAGTAACTCAAGTTTCCATACATAGAGCGTTTTCACATGACGTCACGGCGGCCACGTTGGTGTACCTAAACATAGGAACAGCGGCCATATTGGTGTACCGGGTTGACCCTCTGGGAATTGAACTCTACTTCATGCAAATACTTTTTTTTGTTTCGTTAAACCAATATGGCTGCTTGTCACGTGAGTGAAAACGCTCCATAGATCGTTTTCACATGACGTCACGGCGGCCATGTTGGTGCACAAGGCTAACCCTCTGGGAATTGAACTCTATTTTTATGCAAATACTTTGTTTCATTGAACCAATATGGCCGCTGGTCACGTGACTGAAAACGATCTTTAGGTTAAAAAAGTAGAATCGCCTTTCACAGCATAATGACCAGTATCGCTGGAAAGTGAAGAGGTTATTTCTTTGATTGTTACCACACCTTGCTAGGATTCGGAGAGTCGCAGTCCAATCCATATCGCCATTACCAGCAAGCATCCCATCGTCACCAGGCTTCTACTCAGTCACCCGGAACTAAACATGAACGTCACAGACCGTTTAGGACAGACGCCATTTGCTGTTGCTCTAAGAACACGTGATCACGAGGCTGCAGGAGCCATTTTAGCACGTGAACCAGGAGCTGCTGAACAGGTGACAAAAGAATGCGTTCAAGGGACTTTCATCTGAGTATCGTAGCGTCATAATTACTTTACCTGACCAATCACAGCAGACACAAAACAGAGCAATGAAACAACAGAACTTGAAAACACATTAGCCAGCTACCTCCAAGTAGGTGGGAAAGAAGCGCCACTTATATTTCATCGTGTCCAGTTAACTAAAGGTAAAACCAAACCAAGCCACGATTTCGTTTGATACTTAGTGAAAAAACTATTGTGTGATCAATCAAGTCGACCCGATCCACAAAAAAGACAGTTCTGATTCAACTGGGACTGTTCTTCAACGCACGTCTTATTTTTTTTCTCTTTTTCTTTCATTTACAGTTCGATTCCAAAGGTCGGAACTTTCTTCACTCTGCGATTCAAAACGTCGATATTGAGACCGTATTGTTTCTTATCGGCGTGTCAGCAAATGTCAACTCTAGAATTCAGGATTCCTCCCACAGGACCCCATTGCATTTGGCTGTGAGTTCACGCTCAGAGATCATTGTGCGGCACTTGGTAAGACTGCAGTGTTCCTTGTTACACAGTTAGTTTCAAAGGTTCTTCTCTCTATTTGGGCTAATATGTCAGGCTATCAAGTCGTTACAAGGAAATATTCTTATCCACTCACAAGAAAATTACTACAAATCATTTCAAGTGAAGTATGCGTTAAAATTCACAGTGGGGAAGATGTCACCAATAAGTATTATCCCTTAGCTCATCAAGGAAGAAGATTTCGAAAATAAAATATGACCAGCTAACAAGTTCCTGGAAGCTCAATTTAACGGAGTAAATACCTCTTACTAACCGAGTTTGAGGTCCGTACTGTAAGTTACGGACCGAGTTTTTTCCCGTTCGCTTATGGCCCAAGCGCGAAGCGCCCGGACATAAATCAACGGGAAAAAACGAGGATCCGTAACTTACGGTATGGACCGAGAAAACGAGGTTAGTAAGATATTTATATCTTTGAGGTTAGTCGGGCGCGCGAGAAAGAAAACTTTCAAATTTAGCGGGCCGTACAGTAAAGTACGGACCGCATAATTGACAAATCACAGCGCTCGTACTAACTGAGAGATATAATAATACTATTTTCAAGGAGAGTTCTTTCTCCGATATTAAAACTTTAAATGGCTAGAGATGGAGTCAACCAAGTTTATCTTGTCAACGTTCTTGACAGCTTCTTGCAGGTAGCAGAGTGAATGACGTAGACAAGCATCGTCAAACGGCGTTGCACATGGCGGCTGCTAACAATTCAGCGTCCATTATCAGCGTGTTGCTGGAAAACGGAATTGAGCCTGATGCTGTGGACGAAAAAGGAAATAACGGTGTGAAATTCATAATGTACTCACGCTCTTGGGGTACCTTCTGCTAGCCACCGATGTTTGGCTTTATGTGGTTGTTGATCTTTGTTTAATGTGTAAGATGTTATGTGGGCCCCCTTTATGTGGTTGTTGATCGTTGTTTAATGTGTAAGATGTTATGTGGCCCCCTTTTTCTTCGTAGCTCTTCATGTGGCAGTGCAGTGCGGTCACGTGGAAGCTGTTCGTGTTCTGCTAACTGAGTCCTCTATAAATGCAGAAGCTTACAATGCGCGGTAAGAATGTGAAGAATGTGAACAGTCCCATCATATATCTCGAGTTTCTGCTGGGTAACAATCAGGATCCCAAAGGAAGGGAGGGGGGGGGGGTCGGTCCCTGGAGCCCCACAGCCCTGAATTTTTTGCCTTGGAGCCCGAAGAGCTTGGAGCCCCGACAATTTTTGCCTGGATCCCTAATGCAAATGGTATGGAGCCCTAGAGCCCCGAAAAATTAATTCTGGAGCCCTGGAGCCCTCCTGTTTTAAGCCCGGAGCCCTAAAGCCCTAAATCCCTTTGGGACCCTGAACTATGCACAAGCCTTTAAGAAAACATTGGAAAATCCCACATTCAGGAACACGTTTTCCTTGTAAATGTAGTGACAAATTATCGTCAGTTTTATTGGCATGATTGTTATTATTTTATATTTCCGTTAGTTATTATAATTGCAATTGTGTATTCGAAATGATGCTGATAAGACCTTTCACCCTTTTTTGCCAATCGTATTTGTAACAGTTGTAGGGCTTGTGTGAAATGGTGCAGGCCACAACAACAGAAGAGAGTAACAAGAATTTTCTGCTCACTATCTTCTGCTTTTTCAGAGGCCAGAACCCGCTTCACATTCTAGCACAGTACGCTAAGGACAATGCTGTAGCCATATTTGAGTTGTTTCGCCAGTCAATGCCTGAATATCCAATCAATGCCCTGGATGCAGATGAAAATACTGGTAAGATAATTCCTGCGTGATTCTACCGCGCGTTTTGGATTCATATATACTTGTATATTGGATTTAAAGAATTCTACAGCGTGTTTTTAATTCATATTCATACTTGATTTAATTTTTTTTCATATATATAACGAATTTAAAGAATTTTACAACGTCTTTTTCAATCATATATTTATTGGATTTAAATAACTCTTCAGCGCGTTTTGGTTCATAAATATATATTGGATTAAAAGAATTTTACAGCGTGTTTTTGAAACGAAACAATACCCCTCCTCACTCCCACAAACTTCAACGTAAAATAAAAGAGGACGCTTAAATAAGCCTCTCCTCAGGCCGGCATTATCTCCCACACAAATTTTGTATCCCTCCTTTTAATTAAAAACAAAAACGAAACAAAAAAACAAGGTATGGTTGACTTCGGTGGTTAGTTACAGCAGATTTTAGTGACTTCGGTGGTTAGTTAAAAAAGTATGGTGGTTAAAACCCAACAGATTTTAGTGACTTCGGTGGTTACTGGAAATAATTAAGTAAAGGGGTTTAAACCAAACAGCCTTCATTGAATTCAGTTGTTAGTTAAAAAAGTAGGGTGGCTATTATAAGTAGTTCTGTGCTTAGAGAAACGGCCGTTTATATTGGTTTCAACTCTTGATGTATACTTGGAATTTTTTGGGTAAGAGTTTTGTCGTTGTTTCTTGTTTTTCAGCGTTGTTTCTTGCGTATACCAATGGCGCGGCGAGATTATGCCGTGAGCTTCTGAGAGGAGGCGGAAGCCTGGGTACCATTAATAAACACGGAGTGTCGATATTTAACGCTCAAGTGCCAACGAAGAAGCTTCTCTGCACTTTACTCGGTAGGATGTCTCGTTTGTGTCTATTATTTGCATCCCTCCAAAGAACGTCGCCCTTAAAAAAGTGTATGGACGATTTGTGGCTAGTCTAAGTCGACACTTTTGCCCCCTTCAATTAATCCATTGAGTTACGAATTTTTCAATGAGTAGATTTAGCTGTAGTAATATTGACGAAACAGTAACAGTTGTGCTACAGCAAATCGTCTGTGATCTGGTAGACTTGCTTGTGATCTTACCCGAGGTAGTTTCTTGTTGTTCTTAAGATGTATTTAGGATTCCTGAGTAATGTTAGAGTTCGTGCAGCTGTTCTTTTGATGTCTGCGCAATATAAGTTCATGAATTTTGTTGTATTTTGTATTTGTGAGTGGGGAGCACATGCTTTACAAACCTCTTGGTTTCTTCTGGGCTTCCTTACCAGCCCACAATTATTGTACTTAATAATGTGTTTGTAGCTGTTTTGGCTAACTGATAAAGAATACTTTTTCAGATATGCTCAGCTCTGAACCACAGTGGATTGACGGACCCGTGTGTCATGAATGTAGCATCAAGTTTAACGTGAAAACGAGAAAGCACCACTGGTAAGATGATCAGTAGTAGGTGTTCAGTGGGATTCTGTTTCATTCTCTTTTATTACGTTTCCTTTCATTCCACTCCATCCGATCAAGCACGAGATCCATAACCCCCCTAGGAGAAGGCAAACACGTGAATTTATTTGTAAGAGAAACACCTCATTATGAAAAACAAGCGGTCGCGGCGGAAGTAAATTTGAGCCACTTCTCTGAAGAGGAGCCACGTTCCGTATTCCTTTCACGATATGCTGCTCTGAAAATTGGATCTATTTCCTCGGTAACGATCGCAGGAAAGATGCACCGAAGGTCTTCTACCGAATGGTTGGGAAGGAAGGCAATGTAACCATGCTAGGCGCCTTTTACTCTAACTTTTTTTATTAAAGCTTCATCTCTACTAATCTTTTTTCAGAGTAGTTTGTAGTTGTGTTTTTGTCCTTTTCCCCTCTTCTTAGCCTATCTTCATTGATTTCCTTTTTAGCCGTCACTGTGGACGATTGCTGTGCGCGAAGTGCTCGTCCAAACAGATTCCCATCATAAAATACGACTTAAGCAAACCTGTGAGAGTTTGTAACGTCTGCTTTGAAATGCTGACTTCTGGACCAAGCTAGCGTCCTACGATCGCATTAATCTAAATAATATGACAACATAGTTGTCAAAATAGTTAGCCAAGAATTACTTGAATTTATTGACTGTGCACTGGTCAATACTGTTCAGTGCATGGGGCATGCTTCCGTTTACAGCAAATCAGAGCCCGACAACCTGAGAGCTACGGTTCGTAGGCTGATCATGCTGATAGTGCGTTGTGGCAGTGCATAGCATTGTAGTCCGTAACAAACGCAACATGTTTATAAAAATTTTAAACGATAAGGCTTTGAAAGAATACGTTTGTGACTGTTAAATGAAGCCGTCACATTTCAATGCTGTAGAATACTTCGTCATATTTTCCATGGATTCTTTAGATTTAATACTGATTCAGAAAGACGTAATTGTTCGGCGAATATTTTAGAATAAAAATACTAAATCAGGGTTTGCAAAGTAGCCTTTTATTGACTGCAGCAATGTGATCAGCAAGAAACTGGTATTAACAATTGTCCATTGTAAAGTTTTCTTCTGCCTTGCATATTAGGCCCGGTTCAGACGCCGTTCCACTTAGTGCCGAACTTAATTGAATTAAGACTTTGGAGTGACATTGGCGCTACAGCTGATTCAGACGGCGTACCGTGTGTCGAACCTAATATGTGTTTGATATACGGAGAAGTCATTATACATTTATACATTGTCATAAATAAATTAGGTTCGGCACATGAGTTGAGCGGCGTCTCAACCGGGCCTTAACTGCCATGCAACCTTCTTTCCCCAAACGCCCTCAATTGCTAGTTAGAACATGCGTTGATTGGTATACCTTTGTATCTTGCATAGTTTGTGGAACAAAACATTAATAGGAAAGACTTTCTTATTAAACTGTAGTCGCGTCCTCTACAAAAGTGTGCATGTGCCCTTAGTTCCATCCGCGACACGTAGTCTTCAGCTCGTCGGCGCTTTGTCAGGTCTTGGGGGTCCTGTGATTATGTTATCGTGATAAGTATAGGTACATGTAATCGTAAAATTAAGGATTAATCATCACTAGTGAGCCCGGGCAATTTCGGCAACTTCTGAAAACACAAATAATGATTAATCCCTAATTTTATGAGGAGACATGCGATTACTTGGTAATCATTAAAAGGGAAAAACTGATTAGGGAATTGTGCGTGCGGTTTATTCGTTTCTCATTGGAAGCCCGCTTCATGCGAATACAGATTTCAATCAAATTTAACCAACCAATCGATTCAATGAGATTTAACCAAAGTCCTGGCAAAAAAACAAAACAAATTTCGTTTCAAATAAATCACGTTGGTCATTGTAAAGTTTGTTTGAACTGATTTACAAAAAACCTAGTAATCGGCCATCTTGATTACTAAAATGCCCTTGATTAAGAAAAAATCCCCTCTATCTCCGGCAGCCAATCAGCGTTCAGTAATTTGCCCGTTACTGATAAGAAATTTAACAACAAACTCACCAACCTTAAACTTCTGGTACTACTGAGGCTGCAGATAAAGAACTGGCTGTGTGTGAATTTTAGCCCGTTTTAGAACGCATAATCAAAGTTCTGTGGGTAATTTATACTTCAAACACAATATTATTATCGATTTTTCAATTGTAAAAACGTTCCATATATAATATTAATGAACGAGCGGAGCACTGACTTTATAAAGTGGATATCGTTTATTTAGCAGCTCATCAAATTGGTAGGTGTTAGCTGTTCTTTTTCTCATTATTCGAGGGCCACTGTAAGTACACGCATGCGTTTTGTGAGTTCCTAATTGTCTCGTCTTTTAGAGTTTTTGTCAGTGATTTCTCGTTGTAGTGATGTTTGGGAATTCCTGCTGACCTTAGCTGGGACCTCCAAGCGTTGTAGAGACTCGAAGCGGTTAGGATCGACCATCTTTCACAAGATAATACATCAACAAAACAACAACAAAGTACAGTACTGATCAATGGCTTTCATTTGAATCAGTGGTAAAACTTTACGATTTCGTCCACGTTCTCCAAAGTTCGAACCAATTTTTGTTGTAGAAAATAATGAAAAGTAGCAACGCAAAGAATTTTCGGTAGTTTTTGTTCGAATCCGCCTTTTTGAGTTAGAGCGTTTGGAAGTGAATCCTAGTCTGCCTTTGTAATTGATGGTATTTTGGGGTTGGGTCGCAGAAACTGGTAAGAGCACGAGATGGTCCTATCATTCAATCTTAAAGTAACAAAAGTATTAGGAACCGATATTTGGCCCAGAAGGAAAGCTAACCTCTACGGCGAGAGAAAACGGCTATTTTAAAGAATTAAGTTTATGTTGTGGGAATTCACTGTATGGTCTATAGCAAGAAACAAAAGGATATGCATTTAAAGCAAGTTACAATTTTGCAGACCAGTATGAATTCACAGTGCTTGGAAGAAAACGTTAACTTTTCTGTAGAGTTGACAAATTTCATGCTTTTATCGCGTGCAAATTTTATTCCTAACTCGGAGAACAGAAACAACTCGAAGTTTCACTAGTGGCTCTATTTGTTTTACCTACATTCAGTGTTTGAACTGCACCTTGCCCAACAGCACGAATTTCAACGGCTAAAGGACTGAAAGCTCATATTTATTATTCCTACAGCTTATTTTATAGTAACGAGGGATTAATGCTTTCAAAGTAATCTTATGATCTGAGTCTCTGATTCGAGAAACGTGCATTAAAAATACACTTGGGTGTACCAAGGCTAATTAAAATACTTGTGATTGGCAAGATGTCGCTTTTTGGCAATTTTCAATGTGATGTTCCAAGAAAATTCGACACTACCCGTTAACAGTCTAAAAGTAAATGAAAATTTCTTCGATTTTATCAGAACTTTAACTTTTGGTGAGGAAGCACGTCTCCGAAAACATCTGCAAAACTTGAACTTTATTCTCACCGATTCGTTCTAACATGCACGAATTAATATGGAGATTTCCGCTACCTTTCCTTGCGCAAACTGTTAAAAATATCAGATTCTGCTGAACATTTATCTCAAATTTTGGTTAGATGTTCCACTTTGCTCCAAGAAGGGCTAAGTATTTTCTGATATCTTAAGAAGTTGTAGTGCGAGTCGTAGCAGAGTCTCGGCGACGGTAGAGAAAACGAGAACTACGACGTGCTTATTATGATCAAACGTGATAAGCTGTTACGGGTATTTATATCTCCCGTGACGTGATAGGATGTGAAACATTTTAGCAAATAAGCTCTTGTAAAGCCGGCAATTGAGCATTTTCTTAAACTTTGTTGGGAAGCCAATTTCAGGTGAGAGACTCTTGTTGATTTCAGCTTTGAGAGTCATGTAATTTTTGTTACGTTAGAAATTTTCTGTCCTGAAGTTAAACTTAATATTCTATCGAAGGTATAAGTTGCCTTTTTATCTATTCAGTGCTTTTGTAGCTTTATTACACGAAATTTACACTCCAGGCTTTCTTTTGTATCTAGAGCTTTAAAACTTCACTTACTTCTGTCTGTCTCCTACGCCACGTTGTGAAATTAGACGACTTAATGTTCATTCGCTGTTGACTAGGACAGGACATCCCCTTGGAAGAGCCTTGTACGAGTTTCTTCCGAAAAAAAAGTTAATTACAACAGGTCAGTTCCACAACAGTTGGGGCCTCATTAATCATGAGTACACGGGTAGAAAACCAAGTGACGCAAGTCACTCTGTAATATATATTTTTCCCCTTTTTATAACTCTTCGGCCGATTAGCATTTTAAAGATTGATGTAAATTTCCTTAGCGCCAAGCTGCAAGAACAGTTTTAACCGATGGACTGTTAAGTGATTTTATTCAATTTGAAGTGTTCCTTTTGAAACGTGTTTTCAAACAGTACTTTTATTCTTTGGTCTCAAGGGTCACAGCAGCTGTGAGACCTCAATTAAAGGTGCACTTTTTTCGGAAAACCAGGCTAGCTCTGTTGCTATAGCAACCCTGGAAGCTGTAAAGCGGTTTATTACAAGTACTCCATGTTACAAAATATTTACCATTAGTTTTTTACAGTGTTTTAACGTTCCCAAAGTCGACTTGTTAGTTTGTTGTTACGGTTGCCTATGAAAACAAGGTATCGCAACGTTTTTTAAAGTCATGAGTGTGCTCGTGGAAAACATCAAAGGCAGTTAACTTTTGATTGGCCCTTCGAGACACGGAGAGTCAACAGAACTGACATTTAGTGACAATACATACATGAATTTCCATGGCAGCTAGTGTAAATCCTCAAATAGCCGAACAATTTATGGTACAAAGAGACTTAATTAAAATCTTACTTGTAGCTATAAAAGAGGTTTGTTTGTTTGTCCGACTCAGCTCACCTCACCGAAAAATTTATCATTGTTTTTAGGTTGATTGATTACAAGCCCTCTGTTATGATGATCCATCATGCACTTTAATCTGTTAGTCAGCTCTAGTGTTGACCTAAAAATTTGTTTATTAATGTTCGCCTAGGAAAACCGGGCAGAGAGAATTCGCTTCAGGAAAGCAAAACGGTGGAAATGGAAAGGGCTGTGCGATTTGAGAACAACGAAGATTCGGACAACGACCAAAAATCCGCGAGTAAAACTTCACGACAAGATGAGCTAAGCCAGGTACCTGACGATGAGTGCAAAAAACAAAGCAATACCAAAAGCTTAAAAGCTGATAGCGTAGAATCCTTGGGAAGATGGAGAGTGGTATCAAAACAAATTCGAAACGCCGTGACGGTAAGAAACACTGTAAGACCGTCTCGCGTGCGACGGCGCTCGACGTGGAAATCACCCGTTACCGTGGACCCCTTTCTTCAGAAGTTTAGCACGCGGGAAAGCAGGAAAGTATCTCCCCCAAATCGTAGGAGATCTAGGGCTGTTCATAAAACGTCTTCTACAGATAACGTGGTGTCAAAAGCCAGTTCTAATGATTCAGGATCGGCGATAATTGAGATCGACAAAGAACCGGACAGTGAAATAACCAGTGGCTCTGTTTACGAATACGATCACGCCGTGCTCTGGACAGACAAGCAAATCATGCTCGATCCAGACGGCTTACAAATTTGTGTCTGGTTTTATGTCCTTGTTTTTGCCATTCGTTATAATTTGTGGGCATTGATAATGAGGATAGCGTTTCCTGAAGCCCAGACCGGCTGGCTTAAGATAGCATGGTTTGTCTTCGATTATTTCTGCGATGTAATTTATGCCTTCGATATCGCGATTGCTTGTAGAACAGGTTTTCTGGAAGAAGGCATTCTTGTGACAGATACAAAAAGAGTATACCGGCGCTACATTCGCTCTGTTGAATTTTTCGCTGACATTGCGTCGTTAATCCCAACTGATTTACTGTACGCGGCGTTTGGCCCTCTGCCTCTGTTGAGAGTCAACCGAATCGTCAAAGCGTATAAAAGTTTTAAGATTAAATCGGTCATGGAGTCACAGGCAAACTACCCAACTTTTCTGCGAGTGTTTTTTCTCATGCATTTAATGTTTCTACTGATTCACTGGAACGCTGGATTTTATATTATGGTGTCTAGATTAGAGGGATTCGGAACAAACGAGTGGGTATATCAAGGAAATGGCTCGCTCTATCAGCAGTATCTTCAATCTTTCTACTGGTCAACATTGACCCTCACCGCTATCGGAGATCTTCCTCAACCCGCTACGAATTTAGAGTAAGTGCGTCGCTTCCTTTCAACTTTCATTGTCGCGTTTGTTTATTTTTGTTTTGCGGTGTGAATAAGTTGGCAGTGAAGATAATTCAGTAAAAAATAAGTCCGGTTACCATTCGTAAGCTTTGTTTGAAGATAACAATCAAGCAGACGTTTGGGAAACGTTTTGGAAATTAGCATGCTACGCATATTTCATTTTTGTCATATGTACTCTTTTTCTCTGCAGGGCTTAAATTTAGCGAAAAGTTTAGCATAATTTCAATATCCCGCTCAATTTGCAGTGAACTCACACTAAAACAACAGAAATCCTCTTGGATTTACTTGATCTCTTTAAGTGCGGAAAGCTGCAGAGTGGTTAAAAAAATCCAAGATTTCGGGTAGAGTTTAAGGAACCTAAACTGAGCTATAAACTGAGCTAAAAGGAGAGATTTGCCAGCTAAAAATGCAAATAGGAAATAATTGTATGACCGTTCTACAGCAGGTGGAATTGGCATGTGCATTTGACAGGCTATTACCTGCAAGTCTGTGCGATGAAATTCGTCCATGAAATGAAAAAGACGGCTCACAACAACAAAAAAACATGATTTTGCTGTTGGCTTACCGAACGAAAACAGCTAGAACTTACCTTTTATTTTTGATTAGTTTGTATTTTTGACTTCTAAGCTTAGATCGTTGTGAACGGAAGCATGTATATATATATTGTTTCTGAGAATCTTTCGCAAGATGCATATTCTGAGTATTGTTTACCCTTCGGGGAAAAAAAGAGCAAAAAGCGCTTCCGTAAAAGTTTAACTGATGAGAGCGATTTCTTGCTGTGTCTTTTTCGTTTACTGTACGACCGTTAACGAGTTTGGAAAAAGGCTTTCTCAACAGGATAGAATTCCAGGTGCGCAAAAGTGCATCCTTGTCTTTTCATCTGTATGTAATTATCCCAGGGTCTATTTGACCAATATTATATTGTTGTTGGACACGCGAAAAATGGCTTTAACATTCACAGGCTTTATACGAGTGCTGCGCGGGGACTTAAAAGAAAAAGATCATTAAGAAATATCATTAACGCCAAACCTAACCTTACATGTATATTTGTTTTCGTTTTCATCACTGTTGGTTAAATCAAATTTCATGCCAAGACCACCTTATTTAGGGTATTGCATGGTGTTTTGTAATCATGCTGTCTGGGGTTGAGTTCCCTGATGTATTCATCAGTCACTGGGTTTACAGTTCTTTCTGCTCTCTCGTGGACCTTAATATAAAAAAATCTTTCGTCTTAGTTTGGTCATTAATTCAAATTTCTTTTTAATTATTTTCCTTTAATTTACTCATTCGCCGCTGCGCCCTCAAGGTCTATATTACGTACGGAACTTAAGTTAGGTTTGCATACGCTCATTTCGGTATTAAAATTTCCCTCAATGCTTAGTTTGACGTTTCCTCGCGATTGACTCCAGTTGCTGCCAGATTTTCAAGCAGCTTGCTAATCGATATCCTTTCATCTTGATTTGTGAATGAAAATTGTTTATTCAGACGAAAAGGGGACACAATGAATGCACAATATAGAGCAGGTGTTAAGCGTGTTTGTCACGGCGCATCTATAGTTGCTTTGGACGAGGGAGAATGCAACCGGCCTAATTTGTGTTGGGTTAACCGTGTTTCGTTGGGTGTCCTTTACAAGTAATGGCGAGATTCTTTGAGACTGCATTTGTGTCGACACACATTTGCCTCGCTTTGACGAGTAACTCACCTAGTGATGCGATCCTGACTTCGTAACCGTTTATTTTGCAATGGTTAGCGTGCGTTTCGGTTTAGTTTGCTCTGGTCAGCTCTACAGCGTTGCTGTCTTCGTAACCGTTTAGTTGGTGCCTGTGTTGAAATTGTTGAAATTGTTCGAGCGACCGTGGAAACCTGATCGAATTCGATTATATCTAAAAGCCCGAGTCAACATAACCATGTTACATCAAGAATAACGCAATGACTTGAACAATTAAAAGTTGGTCTTGGGCGGTTTTTGGAGTGTAGTTCTTCAAATTTGCAGACGACGGTAACTTTCTCGTCCGCGGTCCTTCCGAGTAATGACGTCATTCTATGCAGATTTGCGCAAGCGCCGCATGAATGAGTTACATAGGAAACTCAAACCAGTCTGGAATACATTACAGACATTAGTGCGTGTCTTTTCTGAAATATATCGCACAATACAGCTGAAAATGGCGTGACAATTATAATATATGCTGTCCAGACTACTCCCTCCAAAGCAGCTTTTAAGCCTCAATATGCATGCATCTACCATTTATCTCATTCTCGACATGAATTTCGAACGCATTTCCCGATCCTTGATTACTTCTCGTATAAGAGGCTTTATTTTTCACGAATCTGTGCCCACAGTTGCGTTTTGCTTTGAAAACGTAATAAATCACGTATATTTTAATGCTTCGGCAGTATTGTCAGTTGGTGTGTACGTTATATTCGTGCATACTATTAATCAGTTTCGAGCACACTCGACGAATCAACATTTAATGAAGCTATTTTTTTTTTATTATTATTCAAAGTAAGAGATCTAGCTATCAAAATTTTACCTAAGAATATAGACTTTAATTTCATGTTTCTAAAGTGCACCTACAGACTTCAAAAGCTTTTTCTTTCACTTCAAAACAAGGGCGCGCACACCATCCGATTTCTTGTTCCATGGTCATGAAAAGATTTTTAAAACACTTTAATTCCCAAGATCCAATTAATTCTCCTTTCTAGCCGTTATACATTTCCTTATACATTGGTTAAGAGAATTTGGGGTTACATCAAGATACACCCTCTGGCTGATGAGCTTGTCTATTCTTATCACCTGTCGTCTGGACAATGCTATGATATTATGAAGACTGAGAAGTTACATACTAATCAGTTATGGGGGTTAAAGGGTTAACAGGCATTTCATTTGCGACTCATGAGTATTAAACACACTCATTCCTTTGTCAGTGTTTCACGATGCTTGGTGTGTCATACAGATCAGTTTGTTGTCCTTACTACAGAAACCTGTCCTCAACGGTGAAATGGACCAAAGTTCCTAAGTTTACCAGTTCTTAATCACAATTTATCCTTGCTTTTTCAGATTTGTCTACACTATTGCTTGTTACTTGACAGGCGTATTCATGTTTGCTACTATCGTAGGTAAGACAACAACCTCGTTCTCAGAGCTTTAGCGCAGAAAATCCCTGGGAACGCGGCTGGTAAGACAAAAAACATAAATGACTGAATAGCCAGTTGCAACGCTAATGCAAGGGGAGCCTAAACGGAAGCTCAAGAGCGTGGCTGCCAACATAAAAACTAAAAATGAAAATTGAGCGAGAGAAAAAACCTTTTCTGTTGTTCAACGTTTGTACTTTTTATGGTAGCTCTTACGGTTGAACCATAAACAAGCGCGGGCATGTGGACTTATATGCCATCTTGAATTGGATAATTACTTCAAATACGCACGCGTGCGAGGCGTCTTTGCAATCATGTTTGAATCAGGCTCCTCACGATTATCAGCAAACTAAATTGGGTCCCGAGGGTATCCTCCTCAGGTTCACAGCAAGACGAGGACTACAATTCATTCAGCCTTAGTTTTTATCGCACGCAACTCCGATTGTTTTAGGACATTCCACTAGCGTCGACATCCCAGCATCACACAATCAGATATCTCTTCTCGTGTAGAAATAACATCAAATAAAACATGAATATCTCCTCAGGAAACACAGGAAGTATTATTGTCAACAGGAATGCGGTCAGAATGGATTTCGAAAAACAACGAGTAAGTTAAACATCTTCGTGGACTCGTTGAATTGTTTTGTTTGTTTGCTTACCATATTTTGTCAATCGACTGAACGCCGGATCCCGATTCCAAGCTGGCTTCGTGTAAAAATCAACCTGGAAGAAAAAATTACACGCTGTAGCCTGATTTAACGTCGTGGGCTGGATCAGTTCAAACTGACAGGGAGGGACCAAAGCTGCCGATTTTTAAATAGACACTAGCGGGGGAGGGGGTTAATCGAGAAAATACCCTATGCTTCAAAACTGCATTAATTATGCAGCAAACACATTCATTCCTTGTTGTAGACAACTGGCCCCGGTTGTTCAAACGTTGGATAGCACTATCCACCGGATAAATCACTATCCAGCGGATAAGTAATGGGAAAGTAAATTACACAGCGCTATCCAGCCTTTTAACAACCGGGGCCCGAGTGTTAACGCTTACACGAGGAGTTCACGTGAACACATTGCGTGACCAGTATTTTTTTGTCTCACTTTTGCTTACCATGCATGGTACCTCAAGATTCGTGAGAACAGTGAAGACGAGAAATTGATCTTGTTAATTGCCGTTTTGACAGGAAAACACCAAACAATACATGAAGAAGCATAACGTCCCCAAGGATTTGCAAAGACGCGTGGTCATGTGGTATGACTATTCTTGGGCGAGGTAAGTTTTGCCACAAAAATTCTTTAAATTCGTTAAGTTGATAATCTACTGAAAGAGGTTAGCGCGTTGTTACTCAGTTAACTTGAATCCAACATACATGTACGTACATACATACATACATACATAACTTTATTTAACTTCAGATTATAGTGGCTACAATAAGTGCCAGTATCTCCGAAGAAAAAGAAAACAAAAATTCTAAACCAAATTAAAATAAGGTACATAATAAGAAATCAAAATACTACGCTTCCCAGTTGAGCTAGCGTGACACCACGCTAGTTTCCACACAAAGTTTTGACGTAAAACTTGACGTTTCCGATGGCAACGAGAATGTATCCAATGGAAACAAAGTGCGCGAAAAGCTTTCTGCACAGACTCCACTCGGCATTTGGGCAGCGCGCTTTGTTTCCATTGGATACATTCTCGTTGCCATCGGAAACGTCAAAGTTTTGACGTCAAAATTTTGTATGGAAAGCCACGCGCTCAACTGGGAAGCGTAGTAGGTGATAAAGCTAGATATAAAATAGGATAGTAATATTCAATAACTGCTCATTACTAATACAAGGACAATGCCAAACACTGCGCTTAAACCTGAATAAAGTCTCTGACTGTCTTACTCAGTCTGGTAATTTTTCCATATGTAGGGTGCTACCTATCTGAAACCACTAAGGGGTTGAGCTCGAATCCCGGTATAATCTCTGCTAGAACTTCTCAAGTTGATTCATAATTTTGACGCCAGCTTGTCACTGTTCGTAAGCCTTGTAGATTGTATTTTGTTTCAGAGGCCGGATGAGTACCGGAGGAGGAGACCTAAACTCTCACACTTTGCTACCAAACAAACTTAAAACTGAGATCGCGTTGCATGTAAATCTAGAGACACTGAAAAAGGTGAGCGACAAACATAAATCACAAAGCAAAACTTCGAAGTTCAATATATCAAACTTGGAATTACACTGAAAACATTTGTCCCTCTGAAGAAGATGTAGAAAGAGGAATGAAAAACGAAAAGAAATTCTTTTGAGATGGCTCCTTAAACGAATGACCTGATCAGCGTCCGCAGACTAATCCGGCAGACATGAGAAATACTAGCCCTCTGTTGTTTTATTTCAGTCAAACAGTTGAAAAGTAGTGCAGTTGCTTGCTGGTGCTGAAATGTAACCAGCAATGGAATGTTTTGCATTTGCGGGGGGAGGGGGAGGGGTGATATCAAAATACATAGCATGCGGCATTTAAGCGTGTATATCGATCCCAGTACCCCTCACCTTATATTGTCACGCATTGATCCATTAGGTGACGTTTCTGCAAAAATGCCAGCCTGAGTTCTTGCACCAACTCGTCCTGAAGATGCAGCTGCGAATATTCACCCCAGGTGACCTCGTTTGCAGAAAAGGAGAGGTTGCACGAGAGATGTACGTTATAATAGATGGAAAGATTGAGGTGATAGGGTAGGGAAACTAAACTTTTCCAAACATGTTTTCCGTTGTATAAGGTAAGAAAAAAATTTTTTATTTTTTTTTCATGAACTGTGTAATATGTTTGCAGTGCTCAGGGGCAAGTGCTTAAAGTCCTGTCGGGTGGAGATTTCTTTGGTGAAATTGGAATTCTCAGTTTGAGTGAGGGTCAAAACAGGTAAGAAAAAGTACAAACTAAGAAGTGAATACTTTTAAAACCCAATGATTACGACAATAAACTGTAGTAGTGCTCTTTGGCAGGATTTATAGATTCAAAGTGACTTTCAAGGGGCACAAATATATTTGCATCACGAGATAGTTGTTAACTATCATCACCGTGGATGTTTAAGACTTGATGTCCTTCAATTTTGGCAGACGGACTGCTGATGTGCGGACAGTGGGATACGTCGAATGTTTTGTCCTTTCAAAGGAAGACGTCTTATCGGCTATCAGAGACTATCCCGAGGCGCAGGTAAGACTCAATGGCAGAGAAAACTTTTCGCTAAAAAAACTCCATGCCCGGGGTTTCCTGTGTTTTGCCTCGTTTAGTACTTAGTAACCATCTGGAATTAGTTGATAAATTCTTAAAGTAATAGATTACCACCCTTTACACGCCTTTAGGCAGTCCTTGCCGAATATGGTAAGAAGCGGTTGGAACGACAAAACAGTGCTCAGGATCCACGCCTTGTGGACGTGGATGAAACAAATGGAACGGACAAGCCAGTCTCCGACGATAACACTGACAGACTAGTCACTCAAAAACTGAGAAATTCCCTACAAACTTTCAAACCCAAAAATGAACTTTCTTTGAACAGTACTGCCAACTTCCTTTCAAATGGACACTATAAACTAGAGCGTCCATCGCTTAGACCATCTTCTGGTCGCGCGATTTTGCTGGAACCCATCCAGTCCAAGTTACGCAGGGGAAGGAGACTGTCTGGTGATACAGCACTGCAGTCTCTGCAAACTGAAGGTGGCAAGGGAGAGTCTGAAGATTGCATCAAAAGTGATGAACTCTTATCACAGATGTTTAGCAATTCATGTATGGAGGCGCTAAATTATCTCAAGAAAGCTTTTGAAGAGAAGCTAGTAAGTACAAAAAAATGCTGTAACTTTCCAGGCTCATTTCCAGTGCTAAATAAATAATCCATTTCTGTGTTGGCTTTAGGGAAGCATTAGTTTGGGGTTGCATGCGTCTCTAAAACCGAATCTCAATCTTGACCAATATATAAGGGAGCCTTGCTAAACTTCTCAAAACTTCATAATCTTATCTTTTCACAGTTTGGCTTTAAGGTTACCGTATACCTGGCAGATCGGCAATTTTCTTTAAATTTGGATTTTGGGTTAAAGGAATGATCGAAATGTGATCTCTAACGTAAAAAAAGTATTGAAAAAGACTAAATATTGGCGGAGAAATGGCGATTTCAGTTACGTTTTGGCTGCTAGTAAAAGGATTGACATTCTTAGCGCTGTTTTCTCGAATCAATGTTTCACTTGAAGGGGATTCTTTAAAGAGCGAAAACTCAAAAATTGTTTGGAATTTTTTATTTAGAAATATTTTTTCTCAGAGCGATTTTTGTACGATTTTTAATACTCTACTAAAATGTTCTATTACTTTTCACTGCAACTGAATATAGAAAAACGAAGACCCTTTCTTTAGGGCTTTGGATTCAGAAACTGAGGAACAAATTTAATTAGCAAAAGACAAAATTTGCTTTGACTTGTAGCTTTTAAAAGGTGATTCAGACGCTCGCATTTAGAGATCGTGAAAAATTCGTCAATTCATTTTATTTCAAAATTCTTGGTATAGTTTGATAGTCAGCTCTGTAAACTTTATTTTGATATGGGGGGTTTAGCTATCTGCAGTTTAAACCGGACGCGCTACATCGCTTAGACGCGAGACACCCCTGAAGGTAAACGGTAAACTGAAGGGAAGATCAACCATGATTATTTTGATCAGTTTATGTTCCATTTCTTCGTACAGGCAAAGGAAATGAAAGATGTTAATGGTAAACTAAGAGAGTTTGAAGAGCTAAGGAAGCAAAGGGACGAGACCATCTCCCACCTTAAAAGCCTTTTAACAAATACGGTAGGTGGTGGCATTGCTGTGTTACGATAAATTAAATTCAAGCTGTGTCATAGTGAAAACGAACAGACAACAAGCATTTCACGGGTATGAGTCCAAGAAAACAACAGAATCCACAGCGGGAAATCAGAACCAAACCTGCCGACCGCCGTTCACCGCCGAGAAGCCACCCACATCTCGGTAACCTCTTATTTCATTGGCTCTCATTAACACGCAGGCTGCGTGCCCCAAAACCATGGTTTTGGGGGACGCTGTCACAAAATTAGAGACGTTAATTTTGAGCTATGTTTCAAGGTCCACAACTTGGTCTCTGTTCAACCTAAAAGAATCAAACTTGGTCAAACGACCAATCTTAATGTTATCTTTCATGTGATGGTGTCAATTTATCGATTACTTCCAAATTTGAAACTCGCCCCAGTTACCTTTTGAATTTCGGAGCCGCCAATATCTATTACTTCCAAATTTGAAACTCGCCCCAGTTACCTTTTGAATTTGGGAGCGGCTAATACAATTCGCCCTTGTCACACGACGGCCATATTGTCCCGGGAGACCAAAAAAGCCTTGTGTTACCACGCCAAGCCTCGCCCCACGGTTTCGACTGCGAGGCTTGGCATGGTAAAACAAAGTTTTTTTTGGTCTCCCGGGACAATATGGCCGCCGCGTGACAAGAGCGAATCAGGGCTGGACGATTACCTGCTGCGGATATAAAGCATGTATGAATCACAGTCTGATGTTCATGCATACCTAAATACACCTATCCCATTGTAGGAGAAAGAACTCGAAGACTGTAAACACCAAATAAAAGAACTAGAGTCTCAAAGTTTTATCAAAGAGCAGACGATACAACAGCTTCGGGGGCATTCAGAGGTGAGGACGCTATTCTAGGCATTCAAGGTCTTATTTTACCATAGTCACAAGCAACTGCAGTCTACTTAGTTTAAACCAGTCAGTCTTTGCTGTGTTTACCCCACCCAACCCTAACCCTTACGTCAGTGGTTGTCATTCCTCTGGCTCCTCAGTTGTACTTGAGGAATGGCAAAAGAATTCAATCCGTAGATTAATGCCCATCCTCAGTGACTTCCATTTTACAGCTTCCAGGGTGCCCACCTAACGGACACCGAAAAAGAACTTTACTGCTGGCAGTGCCAAGAAATTATAATGCACGGGTATACACTCAAATTGCAATGGCAACGCACGTCTAGGTCACTTCATTGGCGTGTTAGCGTCAGTCTCACAAACATTTCTCGTTAACTCTCCCACACCACCAGAATCAAACCAAGGCATGATGTTACAGAGTGACAACTTCCTGAGCAATTTCTCAAGTGTTAGCTGAAATGTTCACCTTTTTATCCCAGTTCCCAAATCAGAAATCCCATCCCAATGCTGCAGCTTACAAAATGTTTATAACGACTATAACCAGTTGAAAGACAGATTGATGTTTGTGTGATCGTACCTTCATCTGGACTGAAGAAAATATATCATTCTGCTGGTTAAAACTCTTTCTCGCCCAGCCCTTGTTGGTATTACTATGTTAAAAGCAGTTCTGTCAAAAATACTGTAATCATTGTGCGCCGAAAGTCAGACGCCATTTTGGAGATTTCCACGTGTAGATGAGACAGGCGCATGTCATTCCTACTTCAACATCCGCTGATCAGGAAAAGTAGCTGAACTTAACTACGGCGTGCGGCCTGGTAGCGAGAACATGCCGGCCAAAGAATAAAAATACTGATTTTTTGTGTGTTACGAGTTCGATTGTGTTGTGACGAGTGAGAAGTGGGTTGTTTGTAGACTAAACAGAACGCAGGGTTGTCGGAACAGCAACAAGGTTATTTATTCCAAAGAAATGTAGTAAACTCCGCACAAGGCTTCACAATAAGCTCACTCTAGGCTTGTAAAATTATACTCGACCTCCGTCAAACTTCGATACTCACGGCCTCTGCCAAATGTACACGACCTCTGTCACACTTCAATAAACACGGCCTCTGCCAACTGTATAAACGACCTCTGTCAACTTCAATAAACACGGCCTCCGCCAACTACTCTCAGCTCTCAGCTTACTTCTCTTCACTTTCTTCAACAAACACACTTCTCTTTCTTAGGAAAAAAAACTAAAGCTTCACCGATCGGATTATATACTCTACACAATAAAATTCTAGAACTTTCCAACTGAGCTAAATAAAGAAACATTACAATAAGAACTATTTACAGCTACTACGCAAACGGCTTAAAAATAGAATTACGGAATCACGATGATTCAGCACTAATTAAATATGCAGAACATTCTAGACACTTCCAGACAGTAACGCGAGTCACGCAATAATTTTCGTAACATTGTGCCAACCGGTACATACTAATACACATATTTATTACCTTATTTGCAAAATTGGGCTTATTGTACCATTTGTGTTAACATACAGGGTAAGCGACTGACAAAGAATAGGAATCCCATTTTCGAAAGTTTTTATTCCATTCCCAGTGGTAAAATCGCAGTACCAGTGGATCCCATTTTCCCAGTCCAAAAATAGGCAAATCCCAGCTCCCATTTGACTCCTTCAGGACCCTCCCAATAGTATGAGCGTTCACACGAAAAATCTCTTTTAAGTGCACAGAATGATTTGTTTTTCATTAGGCTGGAAATCAACTGTCTTCAAGATCAAGAACCATAAGCAGTACTGTGAGTTCGTCATCGCTGCTGGCAAGTGAGGTCACCCACTGCTGATTAAAATCACAAAGCTACTTCTTGGAATCTTCCACATCTTTTAAAGATTAGCGATTCTATGCGAGTCTACTGAGTTTTTCGGTCAAAAGTTATTAAAAGAAATCTCGCATCAAGGGAATGTTCCTTAATGTCCTTGGAATGATTAGCTAAGCACAGCAAAGTTTTTGAATGTCATTGTACATACACTGTCACAAGCTGTCCACACATGTTGCCCAATACTTTTTCTTATATGTGAAAATGGTGCGCTAAGAGATTCAAGAAAATTACAGGCTGGTCTTACATTTAAAAACATCTATAAGTACCTGCCCAGTTCATGAGGATTATGCAAAATCTTTCCAATTACCTGAAATAATGACCGTATCACAAAAATCACCATTAATATTTGACTATAATCAAACAAAAGTAATTGTCAATTTTATACCAAGCCGACCACATTATCCAGGTAGTTAGTACAACGGCATCAAATGCCCAGAAAAAACAGACATTTAAGTAGAAGCAGAGCAAAACTGCACAGACCCATCGTGGAGTAACAAATAATATTTAAATTTATTACAATGTACCGAACAAACTTCATTGATAAAATAATCATAACCATTCCTCATCAACAGAAGTACTCTCTGTATTTGAAGTAAAAAAAATAAATAAAATACTATCAATGGTTTTGTTCCTGATGACATATGGCAAACCGCTCCCTACCCTGCTCCTCCAAAATAACATCCCTAAGCTCATTTCCAGGATCTTCTTGTACTCCTGAAGGAAAACTGAATCCAAGGGAAAGGCATTAAAGAAAGGAGAACCCAATAAGAGATGCTTCAAAATGACTATTAGCCAAGCTAATAACAGAGCTTAGAACGAGTGTGAAGATTACTGTGCATCATACTCTTAAGGAAAGGTCGATCAGTAGTGTCACTGGTTAAAACCATTTTATTTCTACTCAGTTTCATCGTTATTTACAAAAGTGCTTCCAGCAAACAGCATAGAAACAATACAAGAGCTAAAAAACAAGCAGTGGTAAAATGTGTTTGTTGTAGTGTTGGCTTCTAAAGTTTAAGGCAAAACTATCTTGCAACAAAGACTTAAATCACACTATTACAAGAATGTTGAACCATGCAAAATAAAATCAAAAGACGCATAACTTTATTCTGGCTCTGCTTCACCATCTGCTGAATTCTGATTATGATTCTCGCTGGCTTCAGGTTCAGCAGATGCCTCTTTTTCATTTCTTGGTGACCGTGATCCAGAACGTGATCGAGATCTGGACTTGGATTTTGGTGGTGATCTTGAGCGAGAGCGGGACTTTGAGCGTGACTTTGAACGCGACTTTGACCTGGAGTGTGACTTGGAATGTGACTTGCGTCGTGGTGACCGAGACCTTGACCTGGAATGGGACCGCGATTTGGAGCGGTTGCGCCTTGATCGTGAACCAGAGCGTGACCTGGAGCGAGATCGGTTTCTGGATCTTGAGCGGCTCTTGGATCGAGAATGTGAGCGTGAGCGAGAACGCGGGCTCTCCTGCAAAAATGAAAATACCAACAGTTAGCACTGTGCATGATGTATAATTACTTCAAAACCCAATCAAACCTGTAATAAATAATTATTGTAATAAGCCGATTTATCAGAACTCACTCAGAATGGTTGGTAAATGTTTCTATACTTACATCAACCATCCTAATGCGCTTTCCATTCAACTCAGTTCCATCTAGTTTCCTCATTGCATTTTTCATGTCTCTCTTTGTTGCAAACTCCAAGGTGCTGAGTAAAGCAAACACAATACTTCATTACAAACAAAATGGCATGTAGAGAAACTTCCTCTACTCCTACTATAGCAACAGTAACACTTCACTTCCTTGCAACATGGATGACAGAATTAGTGAGAAGCTACTTTCTAAGTGTCCTACTGATGGACACTTAAAACACTGGTGATGAAGAACAACTAAACCGTTTCTAATGTAGGTACAAGTACTCACCCTTCCCCTTGTCTTTGTTTATGTGCATCTCCATATGTCACCTCTCCAGCTTGACGTGCATAGTCTTTTAGATCCTATTAAAAGAAACTCACAGTTAACAAAACTCCCCAGACTAATTTTGACACTTATGATGGCAAACATCAGAATTTCCGATTGTCAACGGTTTCACTGAATGCTCCAATTACACATACTACAAATATTTTCCTTCAAGTTAAGTAATCAGTGTAAGATTGTATATCTATTTCATTGACACATTTGAATATTTTGAAGAGCCCAGGAGAAAGATGAATAAATCTGGCCAAATATGAAGAAAAGTGGGTCACATTACTGTGAAAGACTGAAATACTACAGCTAATGATTTCGGAGGTATCCACCATCTGAGTAATTTTCAAAGCATCAGTCGTCAATGGCCATGAAGTGTTTTTGCGCATCATGCCTTGTCTCGTCAAGACTGTATGAAATGACCTCTGATGGCCTCCGAGAATCAAAACCACTCATCCATCAGAGAGGAGCGCGTCTTATCATCTATGCATCTGTGAATACCCTCACATCACCCCTCACAAGTGCATCTTGCAACTGAAAATATTTGAATGCAAGTACATGAATACCAAGTCTTATTTCTGTCAAACTTGTCTGCTTATAAAGCTTCCTACTAGGTATATGCTTTCTCACTTGCTTACATTCTATTCAGTATTCAGTGAAGTTAATAGCAACCCTCCTCTGTTTTAACTTCAAGTTCACAGACTGTGCAATCCACAAATGAAATATCACCCATAACATTTAAGAAATTTAATTTACAACATAGAACTAAGTAAGGGATGAAACCAACAGAATCATTTTAAGTTTGTTAGAGCTGGAATGTTTAATCTAGGCATTTGTTAGGGTGAATCTGGGGCTAACACAAACACTGGAAATTAGAGAATTTAAGCACCTGAAATATTGAGTACATTTCTATTAATCACTAACCTGCCAACTAATACGTGTCGACAAGTTTTCAACAGTCACCCTCCATGGTGTCCTCACTGGAGGACCATACCTTAAGCAAAGACAAAAATACACATAGCACATGAACTAAAATTAAAAAACATTATGGCTCTTGAAGATGTAAATTACTGTGAAGAAGGAAACCACATTATCACGGTTGAAATGTTGCATAGATTAAATGCACTTCACTTGTTGCGGTCAAATTATTGACTATCAAAAGTGAAATTTAACTACAGTGTACTTACTTATCTCTAGCTCTGGATTTACGGCCACCACTGAAACCTCTAGCTGTACCACGAGAATGTTCGACTAGAATTCTGAGAATGGAGACAAAACCGAGAAAATGGACAGATAATTACATGACTGAAACTTTTCAAACAACACTCCACCGCAAATGAATGAATTTAAGCTATCACCTTTCTCCCATCATGTCTTTCCCATTGCATTCATAAACAGCATCATCAGCATCCTTTGGGTCTTCAAATTCCTGGAATGAGTGGAGACAACCATTCTTTACGTTTTAATAGAAACAATCCCCCCAAAATGGACATTTTTGGAGGCCAAACACTCAATTTTTGAAACCCACTACTGCACAATAAGCTTACTTCGCAACTTCAAATTTGCTTAACTAGCTGGAACAGAATCCACAAACAAAAATCTATACGTTTTATGATTATAACACATGTAGTTACTGTACAGTGATAAGTGGCCTTATCACAAGCATTATTCGTATAAACGCGTTCAGTGAAGAAATAGATAATTTATGCAAGCAACTCCTTTCAACCATGTGCTTCTTACAACTGCAGCGAATTTTGATTCTAACACCGTAATCTTAGAGTCTTTGATCATTTTAAGACATAAAATAGGTTTAAAAAGTTACCACAAATCCATATCCATTCTTCAAATTGATTTCTCGCAACTTTCCGAAGCCACGAAAAAATTTTTCGACGTCGCGTTCCCTCGTCCCGTAAGGCAGTCTTCCGAGATATACACGGCAACTCATGCTTAAAACAGCCACAGATTTCAAATCCAAATGGAAACGCAAGGAAGGATTCTCAACAAATTGAAGAGTTGCTATTGACCAAAACTAGAATCAATTTCCCAGCGCGCTGAAGTCGACTTCGCTTTCCTTACGATTCAAAGCACAACCACCCTTCAAAATGGCGGAGACCAAGAGCAAAGTGGTCACGTGGTATTACCAAAGAGTCTGATCATGTGATATAGTTCCCTAGCAACCGCAGCGGCGAGGCTACTTCATGTAAGTGGACGTGACCTATCCGAGACACCGATACTGAGGTGAACACGTATACCACACAAGCTGAAATAACTAGCATTTATTCCAATAATTTCCTATTCAGAAACCGAAACGGGAGGCCGTTTTGTTTCTCTTCGGCTGCTCGGGGTCGAATGGTACGTTGCTTATCACTAAAGGGCAATATTACTCAACGCCGATGGCTGAGACAGGAGCATTTTTTCTTAATCAAGGGCATTTTTAGTCGCAAGAGGGCCGATTACTCATTACTATGTTTTTTGTAAATCACTTCAAACAAACTTTACAATTGCCAACGTGATTCATTTGAAACGAAATTTGTTTTTTGCCCAGGACTTTAGTCAAATCTCATTGAATCGATTGGTTGGTTAGATTTGATTGAAATTTGTATTCGCATTACAGTCTGTAAGGTAATTCCCTTGAAAGGGATGCACTACCCAGATTTTTTTCAAACTTGGCACAATTAATAACCATGCATAAGACTTGAAATAATGCAATAAAAAGATGGGGTCACCGTGCTTGTTTTTGCCCTGCATGCCCGTTTTTTGCTGAGTTGCGCGAGAAATGTTCGAAACTTGATCAACCGGAAAAGTTATTACAAAGCAAAAACTATGAATATTACTGGAACCTAGGGCCTATTCCTTTTTCTGGGATATAATCTTTCAGTAAAATGTTTTCAAACTGCCCGATGTTACAAATGACGTAAGGAAATTGGACCGCTATCTCATAATCTCATACTCCCCCTGGCTCCAAATGTAGAGTTTTACTCATTTATACACAAATACTAAAACTTCAGCAACCCAACCTTTTGTCCTCGTAAAATAGGTTTTTCGTGTACCTATTACGAGTAAATAACACCGATAAAAATGAGGTCACCGTGCTCGTTTCTTCGCAACACAAACTGAAAGACAAATAGAAAATTTAGGCTTCAAACCATCATTTTCCGTGAAGGGACTGGGTAAGTTCTGAAATGGTCGACCACACGCACGAGTCTAGCGCTTTTTTCTGGAATTTTCGCTTATTTCTTCTTTGTAACAAGTCATCCCCAGTGAATGGAATTACGTGAGTGATCAGAGGACGATAAATCAAACCTAGTAAATTCTGGTGTTGCAATTTTATGCGCAGTAGGATATGAGCAATGCAAAACAAGGGAATTACCTTAAGATATCTGACATATCGGATTCCCACTCTACAATCATGTAACAGTTGTAACGAGTCTTAGTTTTTAACTTTAAGCTTAAGTGATGATTTCATAAATGAGGTTTTACATTACAACAGTCAAGTAACACTGGCGCATGCCTTGCCGTACGCGTCATTTACGAATCACGATGGTAAAACTGCGACACAATACCGTTTCTAAATGCTACCTGGTTCACTACGATTATGACAGTCCGAAAAGTTGCCAATGGATACTATTTGCGTTCCCCTTGACAACAACGTGGTTTCAACGGCAAAAGGTGGGCGCCAAACTTTCCTCGGTCCAAAGTCAACTGATAATCGTAGTAAAGCCCCGTCTCTTATTTGATACTTTTAAAACCCGCCGAAATCGCGTTCGACTGTCGCTCGAGTGTCAGCCGACACTAGTCCGATAGTCTACCGAGATATTAGCCGAGGGTCGCTGAAATGTCGGTTGAGTATCGGGGGGATACCGACCAACACATCAAGCGAGTGTCGGCTGACATTATCGATCGACATTACCTACAGTACACATGATCCCTGTTTTTTTCGAGGGAGGGCGTTCAAGACTGTCGTATTCGTTTGAAAAATCCAGGACAAAACAATACTTCAAAGTGTTTTGTTATTATTTTCATTACTTCAAAGAGTCAATAAACTACAGAGTAATACTTCAGTTAAAAAGACTCCAGTGGTCTCTTGATCGAACTACGATCTACATATTTAGGTGGCGATTACAGAAAATGTTCTTCGTTCAAAGGCTGTCGTAAAAAACTGAAGCCGGCAGACAGAACTTGTCAATGACAGATTGAATGAACAAGGTACGTTTTCTCGTGTTCGCCTCTGATTTTGGTGCTGCGCTTTCGTTTTAAGCAATGTAATCGCAGATCTACACTCTGCCTTTTCGTCCACAGACCAAAGAGCTTGGAACATTTTTAGATTTTTAACCCTTAATATTTCGCTTCTTGTCACGTGGTTACGCAAATCATGACAGAACGAAATTGTATCATTCTAAAAATATTCGGATACCTTAATTAATCAGGTAAGCTGCTGGCTTAAAGAAGCTCGGCTAATTTCATGGAAGATTACGGATAACTCCCATGTTACTGGCAACCTTAATATTTCAAGACTCCTATTTACATTTCATTCTGATCAAGAATTTCAAAACCAAGTAGAGTCTTGTTAGCCATTTCTATCTATACAATACATCGCTCGTCTTCTCTTCATGCAGTTTTCAATTTGTTTATTTGTTCAGCAAATCAGTATTCAATGGCCAAATGATAAGCTACTTGTTTTCTTCTCTCAGGGGCAAAACAGTACGAAACGAGCTACTCTTTTTAACACCTTCGCCTCTCAGTGACCTCACTTTTGAAACTCCAGGACTCCACGAAGGAGAACGAACAAGACACGAAGATGATCGGCGACTCGGACTCGACAGGTGGGACAGTTCGGAAATGATCGCCATACTTTCTGCATCGTCCTCGGGTTGAAAGACACTGGCAAGAGCAGAGGTCCCTTGAAAACACAGCATTTCTACTTGCTCCTGTAACGTGGAAGCGAGGTACATTGCACCAGAGGAAACCGCAGGGCCAAGGACCCTTGGATTCTGGATTTCCAAGAATTTGTGTGAATAACGACTGCAAGAAAAGACGTGTAAAATTGAACAAAATGTTATTAATGTCTTCACTCCAGTAACATCACTGTTTACCTCGGATTTTCAGCGTTACTTGGCGGAATTTCACATACGTCAATGGAGTTAAAATGAGTGACGAAGAGGAATGGTTCGCTGTAAGCTGTGAAAGAAACAGACGAACAAACGGTAACTTATTCTTTTTTAACCATCTTCAATTTCAAGGACTGTTCTGCCAGTGATTCACTCACCAAAAGCAAGGGGCAGTCTGCTCCACATCAAAGGCTTCTTCCGACTGTTGCGTCCAGCACTGTTTACGAACACTCCAAATTCTAAAACAAAGCAAAAACGTTTCCTTGGTAATTCCACTTCACAATGACTTACAAACCTGGAGTCGGTACAAGTTGTGTTTGCGGAGAGATTTACTTCGTGGGATAAACATTCAAAACAGGACCCGAGTCGCTATCTTTAATGGTAAATGGTAACGGCACGACGTTTAAGACTGAATAGTAAATAAAATCATGTTTGTGAAGGAGTACTTACCATTGAAACAAAGCAAAAGTTCCTCGTTGTTTGAGCCCGCGGTAGTGACGTCCAACACAGCGATAGGAAAGATGTTCAGCTGGGAGGCACCATACACTGCAAACGCTAGCGAGGGGTCCTTAGCGTCCAAAAACTCTACAAACATAACACAGAAAAACACAGAAAATTTTGCATTACCGGGATTTTACTACCAGATATTGTTGAAATGACTGGTGGCAGCAAAAGCAGCTCACGAGTCACAACAAATGTTAAAACGCTTCGGAACTCGAAGCATACAGCTCGTGCTAAACGTCGTAAAACGCGCAACCAAGTCAAGTTTTGGTTTTGGCTCTAGAACGATTTTCAATCGAGTGTCATAAAGCGAAAACGAAAGCAATTACTGAGGCCAATCAAAACAGACACGGATCGCGTAAGGAACCAATACGAACGTGAAACAATTAAGTGCAGCCAAGCGCGGGAAAATGCGTGCGTGAGAGCATATACCAAGTGGCACAAATTTTATCAACCTCAGAGGAAAGTAAAACAAAAACAATGCAGACAAGAATTGTAAACCACTACCTTGATTGGATGAATAAGTGTCAGACTAATTAGAAAGTGATGTAGACGATTCAGTTTGTGATCAGCTTCAAAAACAACAGTGAACGCAAAACCAAAATGAATTGCTTCGACCGATAAATGAGAAATCGTATTTGTACTCAAAGTGCACTGGTTGTTTCGGTGACCAACCTTTCACAGTGTGTTGCTTGATGTCCAGCATATAGAACTTGCCCGTACCATAGATGACGTTATTCTTACTGAAATGAATACAGTTGCAGGGCTCGCTGGTCTCGATTTCCTGAAGCAAAAAACAGGCACGCAACGCGTGTTAATTCTCATTAGAGTTGAACGACAGCTACTATTGTCGCCAAAGGAGACCAGGTGGAAGCCGGTACTAAGTGAGTGAAACCCTCACGGAAACGAAATGATCTCAGGAGAATGTATAACGAAACAAATGAATCTCGAAAAAAAATTGAAAACTAGACAGCTCCTTACCTTGCGAGTGCAAAACGTTCCAATGCCAGAATTATATCGCAACAACAAAATGCTGTTAGGAGTTGCTGCACAAATGTAGTAGTTACCCTCGCACTGAAAAACAAAAGTCAAACAATCAGCTTGTGATTGGCCTTCGGTGAGAGCAAACATGTACTGGATTGCAAAGTACAAACCTCTCCGACGGCGAACAAATGGCAGTTTGTAATTTTCTCGATCATTTGTCCAGTCAGTGCATTCAAAGGTACTGACGGGTTTGTTTGACGCACCCGGCTCATGACCTGTTTTAGTTCCACACTGCATAAGTGGCGATCTCTACCTGTAAAAAAAGTCTTCGATTTCGGTATGTACACAGATGATAGGCAGTACTTAAGACCGTTTGCAACTATTTGAGACAGCCAGCGATTTTGGAGTGGGAGAGGGAAGGGATCCTTGACTGGAAAATGTTAAGATTAGGCTCGTAAAATGTTCATTTCCTGTCCTTTTGCGATTTAAAATTGGGTTGGGAGCCATAATCACCGACACAATTGTTGTTTTCACGCTACACTAAAATAGGTCACCAGATGCCTTTGCTGGAGATGGTCTTTATCCCCGTATCACCTGACTCATGCAAGCTTGGTTTCCGCAGATTCATTTACCTAAATAGATGCCGGATTACACTAGACACCTCTGTTCCATTAACTGGAACTAACGTATTACGATCCTTTGACAGAAATTACCTGCAATCATGACAATGAAGTTCAAATCACGGATGATCTCCAATTGGAAGGCTCTTTCTACGCCAGGGAGCATGCGTGGAGTGTGTTTTTTGGGGCTGTCAAGAGACAACGAATATAGGCCCTCCTCGGCACCCAAGAGTACCAGCTATAAGAAAAGAACAAAGATATCTACGTATCCTAAAGAATAGGTAGGTACAGTTAGCTGCGTTTTCTCCAGGAAACTACTTGGCATGATAACAGGCTACTTTTTAGGGGGGAAAAATTTGATTTGGTTTTACCAACAGAGTTGATAATGTAAATTGACCACCGTACAAGGGATTCTAAAAGCTGACGTTTCGAGCGTTAGCCCTTCGTCACAGAGAATTGAGGAATTATGGGTTGTGTGTAGTTTTTATACTGGAATAGGGGAGTAGGGGTGGGGGGGGTGGTGGTTACAGCGAGAGATCGGGGAGAACAAATAATATTCCGATCACATAACCCTGCATAGCGGCCTGTTCATAGGTTAGGAAAGTGACTAGAAGTGAAATGCAAGCCTTACACTTTGGTTTCAGTCAGACCATACTCCCTGGGCCTTACCTCACTGTTGACCAGCAGAGTGCAGTTGATGTCAAGACGCTGGTCCCCTTCCAAATGCAGCAACACGTTACCCATAAGCTTCTTCAAAAACAAAATGTACGAGAAATAGGTAGGCACTTTGGCGACTTAATACTCAAAGGCCTCTGCAGATTACACATCATTTGTTGTTCAAGTTGACACAATAGCTATTTTTCAGTCGTTCACAGTTACGAAACCCAGTTAAAACAGTCTATGAAAACAAGTTTGGTTTGCAAGTGCTGGGAGTCTGTATTACCTGATCATCGCCGGCGTCCTTTTTCTTCTTAATTTCATCCAGCACAAACTCCAGAGAGGTGACCCATTTCTGCTTGACAGGGAATGAAGGTGCCAGTAGGTAGAGATTCTGAACGGGCCAGCACCTCTGTCGTGACTCCACCCTCAGTATGTACGGCAGGTCAGTAGGAGCAGTACCCATCAACTCTGATGACATCACAGCGGAATGAACAGTGACGTGACCGTCTTTCCCACACAGGTGGAGTAATTCAGATGGGGAAGAGTTTTCTAGAAGAAACAGAAACAACAGTAAAGTTCTTGAGCAAAGTGAGTAGAAGGCTATGAAGGGAAGAATGCCGTCTTACCTCCCATATTTTCTTTGTCAAACAGTTGTATCATTTGATCGTCTAGGACAACCCACTTCTTTTCCCATCCGTGTTTTACAGAACCGCAGCTGCAAAGAGAACAAATTCAATTACACGAAACTTTGTACACAAATTTAAACAAGACCCGAAGAAACTTGGTGTCTGTTGTCACTGGATTAAAACGTTACAAAAAAAAAAAGACGAAACAAACGTTAAAGCATACCGTGGAACTCTAAGCCATCCTTCTCTCCTGCCTCCAAGTTTAGTTGTGCTTTGAGAGTTAGGCTTAGTATTTTCATCGCTTTTCTGAAGAGTCTCGGTGAAGTGTTCCACCAACTGGCTGGGCAGACCACAGGTATGCGGTAGATTTGCTGCACACTTCACATGGCATACAAGGCCACACTCTGTCCAATAAATACCAAAGAGAACGATTACGACGACACAAACTCCGAATACGAAATAAAGTAAGGATGCACACAATTTTCTAGGAACTAGCTACAATGGAGCACGATGATCAAAGCCTCAAATTTGAAGTTTTAAGGATCCACAGTTTAGTTAAATACATTAAGCTTGTTAGACCCAGAAGGTACTTAATTTTTCCATGTCTTCACAACAAAACTGATAATCACAAATGTCCTTACCAGCGCAACGAGATGAGGGCCGCACAAAATGAAGTGTATCCAGACAAACAGCACACTTAGTAGCGCGCATGTTCAAGGCATTCACAAATCTGTTGATGAAAAAAAAAAAAGAACCTTAGCAAAAAAGATTTCATATCAGAAAACGCTCCGCCAGATGAGGATTTGTTTCATGGAAACCTGCGTTTTATGTAACTTTCGACCAATGAAATGTCGTGCAAATTAACACCGGAATAGTTGAGTTTGAGTTATGAACGAGCTTTTAATTGGTTACCGGTGGGGGATATTGTGATGCATTCTTTCTTTTGGCCTGTTTGACGTGCCACGGTCAGCTGGACCAGCATTCCTAGCGTTCTTGGACTGACTGCTGGCGCTCAGTGGACTTGGTTGGCTGCTGGGAGACTGCTGAATAGCTGACAGGACCGCGAAAGATTGGGCTGGTTTGGGTGTTGCACTACCAGCATTTTGATATTGGGCTTTCCAATGCGCAACTAAAAGCGAAAGAAGATGATGTGGTGTAAGTCAACATAATGCGACGAGTTTTTAAAAAAATAAACATTTCATAATAATTCCACATTATTCCGGAAGTCTCAAGTCGCACGCACACAGGCTGAGAGCCTTGACTCCTGTCGTCCTTTCCAATCTAATCGGGTGAGAAACGCGTGGTGATCTAAAGTAAGTCCCAGAGCTGCAAATAACTGTCGTTCATCGGATAACGTCCGTCTAAAGCCGCCCATATCCGATGAAATCTTTACTTTGGTGGGACACTATCATCACGGCGGCCATGTTGGTGTCCCAAAACAAAGAAAAGGCGACCATGTTGGTGTCCCGAATTAAAATTTAAAATATATATTAAAATTAGACTTGGTGTGCGTTTCTCGAAACCTCCGAAACTTTTCGGGCGCATTTCGGGTGCCATAATTTCCTTCGTATCTTAAAAACGAAGACGTTCCCAGCTTTTCAGAATAAGTGGATCGCAGTATTTGAAATGGCTTTTCGGGCCCGAACAGTTCACGGGACTTTCGAGAAACGGGCTCTTGGTCGGACAAGTGTTTTTTCAAGAAAGAAAAATTATTTGCAGCCCTGGTGTCTGATGATCACACCCAACACACTTGATTAATATTGTTAAATAAATTTGAAAATACCTTCCATTTTCGCGGTTTGCGTTTCCTGTCGCATCCTGTTGACTTCAGTTTGTAGTTTCAGACTTGACGCTCTTTCCTTCTCGAGCGCCTGCTGCAAGTCTCTCCATTGCTGTGGTACAACATTGATGCTGTTTTCTGGTTTCTTGCGCCACGATTTGCCGCCACCGCCGATCAGCTAACAAATGGACAAAGAAGAAGGCTTAGTTCAAGGCATTTCATCAATTTTTCGGTATTAGGAGTATGTGAATGACATCTCGAAAAGTGACAGCTTAAAAGTTCTTAATTTACAAATCCTCAAATTTCCATCAATTTGTGAGTAGAGCAGCAAGAAAATTAAGCACCAAATTTCATTTAGTCTATAATTACCAATAAGCATTTCCTCATTACAGACGACACAAGTTGGTGGAACACTTTGACCCCACGAAGGGTTGGGCAAAAAGATTCCTTGCAAATCAGACAACTTACTCTTATATTTATGGAATCCTAGTGAAGATTATTTCATGTACTGTTTTTTCAATGCTATGTTATGCTTTAGTTCGTTGTGTTCATTACATACTGATAAGTTGGCGCCTAAATATTTGGTGGCATACCTTTTTCTTTTTGGGTGCCTGTCCTTCGGCCTTACATTGCAGGAAATCAATCAGCTTAGTCTGTTGTGAGTTAGTCGCCTCTAGTTTCAGTCTCTCCTCCGCGTGTGACGCCTCCATCAAGTCCAGCTGCTCGGCTAATGCAGCGCGTTCACACGTCAGTTCATCGCATTTCTCCAAGGCTGCTTCAATGTTCTGGTTTAACTCAAAGTTACTGGCCTTAAGTTTGGCAGTGTGACTGTTCAGACGTTCGACCTCAATCTGAAGCTTGTTGTTGTCTTCGATTCCAAGCTGAAGTTTTCTCTCCAAGGATTTGATGTCGAGCTGGGCCATGCCAGATTTCTTTTCAGCTTCGCTAAGCTGTGGGTGCAGTGAAGTTTAATTATTTCGCAATGCGCTCATTTGAAGCTTTACGGAGGTATTAAACGCGCTGACTGTCGCTTTCTCTACGTTAAGACAAACGTCCGAGTGCTCAAAAATTACTTCACCCCGCCAAAAAGTCATTTGCAGTGTCTCCGAAGTTGCCACAAAGTTACTACCAAAATCACTAAACTGTTCAGTTGCACCCCGGAAAAAACGATCGATTGCATTTGAATTTTCGATTTGCTCACGTAACCATTTAGAACGCCCCGTTTGGTCATGTGACTTTCCCCTCTCAGAGACTCTCTACAACAGCGGCTCGCGCTCAAATCAGGGCTCAAATATTAGTTATCATGAATGTTAACGGCAGAACGTTTGAACGTCGAAAAACAATTGAAAAGGATACGAGGTCACTGATTATTGACTATATTTTGAGCGAAGGCGGAGATGTTTCAACAGAGTTCTATCCGTAGCAGTTTCTCGTCATCAAGATAACGAACTCGTGTCTGATCGCAACTTATATCTTGAAATGTTTTTGTTGTTTCTTTTACCCTTCTCATGATTCCATGGAAGTCGAAATCTTGAGGTTAGGAGATGAAAAAAGTTCCACATTTCTGGAAATCAGACTCGTAATAAACTTTCACTGGGTACATGATCACCGATCGCGACACTCGAAACCCGCGAATGTGCCACCTTTTCACGTGGACAAACGGGACGCTCCAAATGGTCACGTGAGCAAATCGAAAATTCAAATGCAATCGATCGTTTGGGTTTTTCCGGGGTGCAAACAGATTAGTGATTTTGGTAGTAAACTAGTTCTAAGAAACTGATTGAGTCAGGAGACAACGATAAAATATTCCCTCAAAAAGTAATCAAACAGTCACCACTTACAGCCTCTGTGAGTTCCTCAGTTTTCTGTCTTTGTCGCTCAAGCTGCGCGTTCATCTCATCAACCTCTTTAATGTGTGTATTTTGTACTTCCTTCAATGCCTCTTGCAACTTTCCCACTTTCTCTTCAGCACTTGAGCTACGAAGAAAATTCAGAAGTGAAGAATGTCGCTTTCCACGGTGTAAGTCAATGGTAAGAGAGTGGTGTTACCTGGAGCTAACTTAACACTATTACACAATGGTCTCGCTTACGTCTGAAGGTGGTTCGAGTCACCTGTGAGCCGGATCTGCTATTGTCTCAGGCACCTTGCGCCAAAATCATCAGTAAACGATGACCTCCACGTCTCAGGTTGTATAGTGGCTAAAACCCTTAAAATGTCTGCGCGAAGGAAAGTTTTTGCCCTACCGTGTCGTTTTCTCCTGTTCCAAAGTGCGTTGTGTTTCTAAAAGTGCACAATCACTGTTCTCTCTCTTCTGTTCCAACTCTTTCCTGAAATATTTTTAAAAAGTGAATTTACTGCAGCCCTTTTTAGAAGAAACAAAATGCGGTCAACTCAAAGCCGTAGAGTAATCCATTACCTCGCTTGATTCCACTTTAACTCTTTTTCCTCGTAGTCTTCATTTATAATCTCCAGCTCTTCCACTTGGTTCTCCAGCATTGTGCATGTAGACTTCAGCATAGTATTGGTCTTTTGAAACATAAGCAACTACAGCCGTTAAATAGATACGTAAAGCCGTTACGAACAGGTAAAGCAGTGGCAGGCAATAACAAGTGTTTGAGTTTGAGGTAGATGCGTAGTATAAAATTAGTTTAAAGCGTGAAAAAGTTGTATCTAATCCTTCCAGTATTTGAGACGAAACGGAAGGTTGGTAGAGGAGTTGGACACATTTTTTTGGACCTCCATTTTCCATGTTGTTATCCATTTGACTCCACGCCATCGTAATCGATTATTATGGTTTTCTTTTTCGTAAAATCAACTCTTGTTCAGGGCTGTAACTAATTTTACAAGTAGCCGGGGATATACCTCAAAATACGAGGGGAAAATCCCCGGCCCCCGGCCCTTAAAAGCCCTACTTTATGATAATTCCAAACTGCACTTACAAGTTCGATGCCCTCCGCCGCTCTTTTCTTCTCTTTAAGTTCATCCTCCAATTTCTCACTAGTCGTCTTCAGATCGCAAATCTCTTCACTGAGTTGTTCCACTTTGTTCTCAAGCTCCTAAGTGAGCAGAACGAAGGTTTATAACCCGAAAATCGTGTGCATATACGAGCTGACCTGCCATATAACAGACCTGTTTACCTTGTTTTGTGAAATCAATTCGTTGCATCGGTCTGACATTTCACTGAGCTGTACGTGCATTTCTTGAACGACCTAATAACAAACAATTATTACTAGTTATGAACGGAATAAAACCCGAGCGGATAAGGAAAGTTTGCGCACACAAAATTATCTAACCGGTAGCTTGCTTACGTTGCGTGTGGAGTTGTATTGGAAACGGTGATGATAAGTTCAGAGTTTGCAGCGGTATTCCACATGCGGCGACAAGTGCTTACCTCGGAGCGGTTCTCCTGCATAGCTCTGGTAAGTTTATCTTGGCCGACAGAAGCCTAAAATCAGTAAAAATATACGTAAGCCAAAGGAATGGCCGACCTCTGTGCAGCACACTAATTTGCTCAACTTACCTCAACATGACATAACAATGTGATGATAATAGTCTCTTAACGATTTTTGCGGGCAAAATGAAGGTAAAAAACTTAGCAGTAAAAAGAAGGGACAATTAAAAAAAGTCAACCACCGATTTGAAAACCAGGCTGGGCTAGGGGAAGGGAACATAAAACGAACTAACCTTCAGTTCTAACTCAAACTCTCTGGTGTCGATGTCATTCTACAAGATAACGGAAAATAAATGGTATGAACACCAACCGAAGAGAGAAAAGGAGGAATACAATACAGAAAGCACCTCAAAATGATATCAGAGATCATTGCTGTTACAAAAACAATTGTTGGGACAACTTTTTACCTCAAGTTTAAGGATCGTTTCTTCAAGTGCCTTCTTGGTTGTCTTTAGTGTCATACACTCACTGGTAGCCTACCGGGATGAAAATGCCAATTATCTATCTACATGATTCCAGCACTCGGCAAAATCCCATTGACTTATGGCTGTTATGCGTGTGGCCTCATACACCATAAGCCTTTTTGGGATGTTACGGCAAGCCGGCCACATGCTGAATAGAACAGGTCAGCACTAGGGGTGGTCATAGCCAGGGATCGTTACGTCCCCAGTGGTTCTTTAACGTCCGACAGAATCAATTGTCAAGAGTTGTGAGACAGGACCTCCGGTTTATCGTCCTTATCCAAGAAGAACAACTAACGTGATAAACATGACATCAAACGAACATTCTTGTTCGACTTTTCTGGAAAGAAAAGAGGACACCCGACAACCCTTTGTGTGGGCCGAATCTCACCCAACACTTCTCTGCTGCACAGTGCTCAAATGTATTTTCTCTTGGTGTTCTTCGTTTGCACAGCTGTTTTAGAGCAGTGCAGTAAATCAAAACGCCCAGCGATAACGTACCTCTGTAACCTGCGCCATGAGTTCTTCAACCTTTCTCTCCATGTCTTTCGAAATCTAAAACATTAAAAAACATAACGATTCTTAGTTGTAAACAAAAATGAAAAAAAAGTTCTATTGCGCGCGCTGGATTTTATTTCACAGTCCGTTCGCACCTGTGATCTGAGGAAAAACGTTCGACTGCTCACAGTTTAAACATGAAGTGAAGTTTCCTCGTACCTCCTTAATTTTACATTCAGCATCTTCAAGTTGTTTATCCACAGACGCGTTTTTCTGTTGTTGTATTTTGAGGTCGTGCTCCAGATCAGATATTTTCCGCGTCATTATTTGTTTCTCTTCACACAATCGCTCCAGCTGTGCTTGATTCACAACTCTAAAACAAACCATGATACAGTTATTTTTCGTGATGCCAGAAGGAGCTTTGGTCAAATTCTGGGTCCGCGAACGATGATAAAAAGGTAAAAGCAAACAATCATACTTCTAAAGCTCTGTAAACCGCTCAATACTAAAACGTGTCACTCACAACTGGCTGCTGGTATTGCTATTGGAGTCTGAGCTTCTTCTGCTGATGTCAATGTTCTCCTTCAGCATCTCCTCCAGTGTCCCACACCTTCCACTTAACGAGTCGATTTTCTAAACAAGTGGATGATTGAATACAAAGTTAGTGTTAGTAGTGAATTAATCTTCTGTCGACTAAGAAGATAACATAACATAAGTCGCGCGAGGACAAGAACTTATCTTCCCGCGCGTGTTGCTCTACCACATGCCTCCTTTTTCTCCGGCGCCTGTCGCGATCAACGTAAAGGAGAACTAGCATGAGCTGCGCATGCTCCCGCTGACGCTCAAACTTGAAAAAGATTAGGCTGAGATTTTTCAAGTTGAACCGTGAAAACAAAATGGCCTCCTCAAGTGGGGGATTCGGCCTTGGTCATGGCGGTCGGAGAGACAATTCTGGTCGAAAAAAGATAGCTCTAACCGATCGCAAAGATCCCAAGGAGTGGTTCAAGTGCCATAAAAGAATTTATCTATCGACTACTATTTTTCATTCTTGGATCAACTCGATTCATTGATTGACAGTTGGCTCTCATGTAAGTGAAAGTCAAACAACACCTTGTGAATCCTTGTTTTTGGATACCTAATTTGCACCCCTTTTCTCTTGTTTGCCTAGGATTTTGCCTTAATGTTTTGGTACTTACTCTGCACACATTTTAACTGACCTGATCTCTGGATGCCAACAGCTTTTTAGTTTCCTCAAGCTCGCTTTCCAATCGGCTGTTTGTGTTTTGCAACTGTCTCTTGTAGCGCGAAAGTGTGTCTACTTCTTTCTCTGCTTCCTGGTACCATCAATTAGTTACAAGGATACATACAAACAACATAAGCAAACAGTTCAGGAGCAGAATTCATGCATTAACATCAACTGTCAGGTCTGAAGCGCAAGACCCTAAACCGGCGAGAATAGACCCCTACGTCTGCCCTGCGGTAGCGGTGCAGTTCCGGACCAAGACCGTGATAAAATTGAAGTTTCCCCATTCACGACATCACAACAAATCGAGGGAACAATTACAATGAGTTTTGAAAGAGTTTTCTTTCCAAGCCAAAAAGAAGGTACTTGAAGAATGGGTTCAATTTTTTCAAGTTACAATGCTTTTCAGTTTTGGTCATTTGTCATCCGTTACCAAACTAAACTAATTTTGCTTCACCATGACTCTTCCGGGGTAAAGTTAAGTGTAGCAAATAGGGGAAAAATGCAGCTAAAAACCGTCACCTGCAGTTTCTGTTCCTGAGCTTGCCTGTTTACGTTGTCCTTTTCAAGCTTTCTTTGTGTCCTTTGAGATTGAAACAGCTGATCCTCAAGGTCCTGTGAGACAGAATTTATCTGGAGTTGACAACAAGATAAATAGCACTGGATTCACGTGAGTGGTATTACGTAAAGTGCGCGAGCGACTTGTGCAAACGTAACAAGTTGGACTGCGCTCAGCATTAAGTTAACACAGGTCGCTCTCGCATCGTCGCTAAGTCAATTTTTGCGTAAATCACCCAAGAAATTAGACTCACCTACACAGTACAGGGATGATAAATTCTTGACACGTGAACGTAATTTAAGGATTGTCTTACCATGATTTTACTTTGCAGTTTTCTCACTTCTGCTGATTTTTCTCTGTAACGCTCTCGCACATCGCTATCGTCTTCTTGTGCCCGATTTTGGTGACCATTCCTGCACGACTAACGGGACAAAAACGAACAAAAAGGTCATTTCGGTGCATAGCACAGCTGTACACTTGGATTCAGCTTTAGATGGTTTATCCGTGTACCAAAGAGAAAAATGCAATAAACTTGCTGTTGAACCAGAAGATTATGAGCACATTTTCATTGCACTTATCTCAATGAAAATGAGGAAAGTGTCGGATAATTGGTGCTTTTACAATTAGATCGTTCTATTCACAGCTACATAGCGTGGGAAGGAGTTGAATGAGTGGTATCCAGTTACTAGTTGTTTGCGTGCCTTGCGAGCCTATCTACTGAACAGTCAATCTACACTGAGCTACTTGCTAACCAAACTTTTTGTCTTTACCATGATTCGACTGAATAACTCCTGAGCTATCTCTTCTTTGTTTCTAAGTCCTATCACTACACTGTCTGATCTTCTTGTGGGCGTAAACGGCTAAGAAATAAGAATGAGAAATAATGCTACGTAATAACGTTGGCGACTCGGTTGAGCAGGAGGGAAGGGGAAGGTTAATACGAAATATAGTGGTTGAAAAATATCAAGCCAATGTTTACGAGAACAAACCCTAAATCCTAACCCTGAGTTCAGTTTAGACGCAGTAACTAAAACATTTCCACTCTATCGTGCCGCATTGGCACTTCAACTTGTGAAATTGAATATGTCGTTAAAATACTCCTTACGTATACTCGGTATGACTCATACTAGGAAAGGCGCTTGATCTGACCTGAACGGATCGAGCAAATCATGCCACAGACGTCAGCAGTGTTGGGAAGCTGTCTGTCGGTTTTTAGCATTTTCATACATTTCGTCTGCGCACGTGGCTAGGGTCAAAGAAGGTCAAACCTACCCGTAAATCGAAGCTTGCCTTTTCACCTTCCTCCATGGTTCCTGCTTCTTTGACTGACTTCTACAAAAGCAAATGAAGTTCTAAGTCAGCTTAAGTACACTTTATCTCATAACGAAGTCTCACAGATTACATGAAAAACTGAAAAAAATCACGCAAAATTATACACGCGAAGGATTTGGAAACTAAACCTGAAGCTTTTCCATTTGTAATTGCAGTTCTTCTTTGCTCTTCCGCACATTTTGTAACAACTCTGTTGCCTCTTGGTTCGACTGTAAAGACTGTATAACGAAACAATGCATCACTGAGCTACAAGAAAACTATTTCTTTCTTCGGGGGCCGATTTCAGTGTGGTCTTTGCAAAACGCACTTTTCCAAGTATGATTTGGCTCCAACATGTTCGAGATTTGATAATGGAAGGAAAAAAACCAGTAACCTCCAACTGTGTTAAAACTCTGGAGCACAGTAGTGACACTAAATAACCTAAATTCTCCTCACAAGATAATAACTTAATCGGCGTGCATACTGATGAAGAGATCACCAACAATGAAATGTGTTGAAATTTCTGTCCCGTGTACATAGGATGTTAGGAGCGGGTCACAGTACACTGTTCTTCATAGTACTGAACTAACTGGGAGAAAGATATAACTCGGCTTAAAAGACTGCCGCTATCTGAACTCCGATGATCTTTAAACGTCAAAAACTCCGGTTTTCATTGGGTAGCTCGAGCACTCGCGTTCGTGAACGAATTTTGGTTTTCTCTGAGCGTTCGAGAAACTGAAGTCGTAGGTAAAGAGCATCGATCGCTCGCGGATTACTGTATTGCTTACTTTAGCCAGCTTTTGTTGCAGTTCTGAAATCCTCTCTTCACTATCCTTCGTGACTTTGTCCAGTTTTTCTTGCCATTCAACCATACTTCTTTTTGCTTCTTCATTCATCTGAGCAACAAGGAAACAAGTTATTATAACGTAACTTTGAAAACTAATTGTATGGAATAAAAGTCATTAACTTAAACTGAGTGCCGATAACCTGAGTGAGATATCATATGAAAAGAAATTTACCTTTGTCATTCTCGCTTGGTGATCGTTTATGCGGTTCTTGCTGACCTCAAGGAGCTGTATAAAGAAATGAGATTCTCACGATCTCCGTCAATAAACAAAACACTATAAATGCACGACTGTGTTCTCGGTGATTCTGCAATACAACTTTAAATTTATCGCGTGAAATCTTGTTTGTTCCGCCAGACGCAACTAATACCTTTTCAAAACAACACTGTTTTATATCGGTCACGCAAAGGTTCGCATCAACTTCAAAAAATTTAAAATAGCAAATTAAGGCTTTCTTATAAAAAGCTCATGCTCAGTCGATTGGGCTGGAGTACAGGTACAATTTAGCTAGGGTGACCACTTTAACTACTCAGGTTGATATCCAAGCGAAAGGAAACAAAAGACGTTCAAAGAGGGGTCTAGAATCCGACGAAACTCTCTCAGTATCCTTAAGACTGAAGTTTTTTAAACCAGGAAGGATCATCAT
>OX419345.1:312500-315000 GCA_948470475.1 Galaxea fascicularis | reverse complement strand
AATTTCTAAAAACCGAACTGATCTTAAAGCCACTTTTTTATCACTGGCAATGTATAGGTTTACTATTCTAGTGACTTGGCATAAGTTACCTTGTAATTCATTATTTTACTGTAGGTTATCACTACAGAATCGGCTTCAAAAGGTGTCTGTCCATACAGCATCTCATATGCGACAACTCCTAGGGACCACCAGTCACACTCCACCCCATAGGGTCCACCTGAACCATCCATACTTGTCAGCACTTCAGGAGCAATATACTCTGGAGTGCCAACTGGCATCTTACTGTGCACCTGTTAAATCACAGAATATGGGTAACTGCCTTCTGCATCTCAACAGCTTTTCAAAGGAGGACTTAAACATGCCTCCAGAATATTGGACCAAATACAAATCAAGAAAGAGGCTTGTTTAATCAGATCAAAAGAACCTGACTTGTTACACTTTTAATGTTTTCTGATAATTTTTGACTGTCACAGATTTTTTGGCCAAAGTTTTATTGTTTTAATTCTTTCAATGTTGTAAATTTAAGTAAATTTTTAAGTAGCTGGATAGGATTTTATGGCAGGTGCACACGTCAGACCGACCTGCCTCACCAAAAAGAATCTGTATGTATGTAGGTAGGTAGGTATGTAAGTAGCTTTAATGAGTAGGGCTAAACCAGTCTCCTTGTGGGCCTGAGTTCATTACATGTCTCCTAGACAGTTGTTTATATAATTTTAGGCCAGTGCAGTCAGTTGTTTCTCCTCTGTGTGACTGTGACCTGTGGGGTAGTTTTAGAGCAAGCCTCATCTTTCTTTAAAAGGCTATCTCCCTTAACCCCTTCCCTCCCAAGAGTGACTTTATAGATTTTACTCTGTGTAATTCCAGACGATTTAACTCATCAAATAGAGACCCCTTAGGGGTTTAAGGGTTAACATAGCCTGCTATGAACAGGCTGCCAGTGCAGTACCCAGATTCACACAGCCCTCCAGAATTAAGATGTATCCCATGGTATTGTTTTCTAACAATAGGCTATTGGTATCAAAACAATGGGCTACTGTTAGAAAACAATACTTAGGATATATCTTAACTTGAGAGGGTGTTGTGAATCTGACCCTAGCATAGCAATTATTGGCAAGGTGAGAACCTTACATTTGACCACAGCTTTTACACAGTGGAAAACGGAACGACTTAAATGATTAATAACAGCATTACCTTCTTGTCGGCTGAAAGCCTGGCTGATGAACCAAAGTCAGCCAATTTAATGTGACCAGTGCGATCAACTAAAACATTATCAGGCTTGATATCCCTTGAGAAAAACGAGAAACAACAAGCCATTAGCCATCTACATGTACAATGAAAAATACTCAACAGTATCTTCAAAAATGTTCTCTGAATTATATGGTTTTGTAATTCAATCTGTTTCCTTGGGTCAGCAAGACAATTACAGGTTTATGCTTTTGATCCTTCTCTTATCTAGAACATTGAAAGCATGTTATCTGGAACACGGCAAGCAATTTAACACTGGGAAATGGTGGAGAAAAGTGTCTTCTCCATGGAAAAACAAAGGAAGGGACTGACCTGAAACCAGCACCACCACAAAAGGATAAAAAGCCATACAATCTAAACTCACTTTCAACTGAACAACTCAGAGTATGGCAATATTTGAGATACAATCTCATTCTAAATGAGCAACCACAGCTAATTTTTCCTCTTACCTGTGCACATAACCTAACATATGAAGACTGTGAATTGCCATAACCATTTCTGAGAGATAAAACCGAGCAACATCCTCCTCCAATATATCATCGTACTTGCTCAACAGAGACAGTAGGTCACCACCAGGATGGTAGTCCATCACAAGGTACAGGTTGTGTGTGTCTTGAAAGGCATACTGCAGGGCTGTTATCCATGGGTTGCTACACAATGCCATTATTTCTCTTTCTTCATCATAAAAGGCAACCTTTCAGTTATGCAAAAGACAACATCAAAGATTGGTACACCCACAGAATTCAGAACTCCCTTCCTTTAATATTGATTTTAAGCGGATGCGGCCATACACCTAAACCAAGACCAACCAGAAAATATGGTGTCATTGATAGAACTTCCAGTAATACCCTAAATACATTTTATTCAAAACGCAGATACATGTATCACTGTTGGCCCTTACAATAGATACAAAAAGCAGAAAAATGTTTCTATAGATCCAAAATGGTATATTCAAACAGTAAGCCAGCTACCCACACCCTTTAACTTCTCTAAATGCAATGTGAATGAACCACTTTTCTTGTCTTGTGTTAAAACTTCATACCAGTCTTTATGGAGAGAGAGGTGGCTATAAACTGAACTGAACTATTGCTCACCCAATGATTAGCAGATCATTGCAAAAGTATTTATATTAGACCATGTATGTGTACTCACACTTTCCTGGGCCAAGGTTTGTGATTTTTTCAAAGTCTTCATAGCAAACACATCTCCACTTTGCTTTTCTTTGACAACTTGAACCTGTTGGAAATGGGTTAAA
>OX419345.1:285000-307500 GCA_948470475.1 Galaxea fascicularis | reverse complement strand
GCTTAAATACCCTTCTAAAACGAATCATCTGCTGTTGCCTCGACACCCTTTGTAAGATAATTAATAATTTCCTTAACAAGTGTTGGGAGCCTTTTTATTTGTTTACTGGGTTTATTTTTCCTTCCGGGTGTATTCTACCATGAAGGCAAAAGGAAATTGGGCTTTAGGACAAATTGTTGGCAGTAGTAATGACAAATAAAAATCGTGACGATAATTACTCTCTCAATTTGGATTTGTTCGCGAATTTTGGCGGTGTGGTCATTTTTATTTTTTCAGTCAGCCATTTTCATCTCTAAAATGCTATTTGCCTATGTTTTTGTAGTCTAAATATTTTCAATGTAAGTTTGCAACATTTTGATCCCTTGAACTCTGAGTTTTGCAACTATGTTTACAAAATCCTTGTTGTGGACGCCACACCCCCGCGTTGTTCTTCCTTCACCAGATGCTTAACGGTTCATGAAATTGTCCGCGGAGGAAATTCCAAAACGTAGCCATTCAAGTAACAATACTTTTCTAAATTTTCTGTCTGTGCTGAGTGATTCATTTTTATTCTTGTCATATGGGCTCTATGCTATTTTTTAACCAGAAAAATGGACGGCCACAATAGGGCAGAAATCTCGAACTGATATCGAAGGTCATCGTCTGTAGTTTTAATCTTTTTTCTTTGGTTTTACCTGAGTTTTCATTGGTGGAGGGAAAAGCTATAATCATTCAAATTGATCTCAGCTGAAGTTTGTCAGTTATAAAAGTTCAATTTTCAATAATCAACACCTTTAAACAGGTATCAGCACTTTTTGGAAATTAATTCGATCTGTTAAAGCAACCAATTTGTTTTGATCAATGTTTTTCTAGGATCATGCCATAGGATCACTTCACTTATTAATTCTCTGCTCACAACACGGAGCTTTAGGATTCGTTATAATTACAGGTGTATTTACTGTTTAGTTATTAAGTGCTGTTGCTCTCGTTACAGTTTTATCACAAACAGTCCAGTGGTGGTAGAAACTGAAATTATTAAGCTGCTAAAAGTTGTACTGATCTTGATTAAACGATATTGGAAGAAAATTTCAAAGATCATGTATTTCTTTTCATCAATCTCCTCTTCAGTCATCATTTTTACTTCAGAATAATTTGGCGGGCTTGCGGTCAAGCTGTGCCGGATTGATGAGAAGTCAGCCTGGTTCGGTTACGGCTGGTTCCAATGAAATTTTGTCGACCTCGCTTTTTTTCTAGAGGATAATATTTCGAGCACGTCAAATATGTAAATTCACTCGTCTCACCACCACCTATGTGTTTGGAAAGCAGATGGTTGTAATAAATTGTCAAGTTCTAATATAAATAACAACAAAACAGAAAGTGAATATCATTCATACAACAGACATTAGTCTAGGGGTATCATCATGTAACTACCGGTTTCAATTTTCAGTTTGGGATTGCTTATTATGAGTTTCACTAACGTTTTTGTGTTGCGGTTTTTTCTGGTTATATCTAAATAAATTATTGTGAGTGCATAGTCAGTGGAACCTGAGAGCACGGTCTCTGCGATCGGTGCGGAGGGAACGGTAGAGAGGGATTCCCACCCCACCCACCCCCTCTAAACCAGTACCCTCAGCCAACAACCCGCACTCGGTTTGAGTTTATCACTGAATATTTGGTTAAAAAAGGGGGTAGTTTCTGAACAAACTGTGGTGCTGCGTCGGTGGGGAAGTAGTACACAAAGATTTGGATTCGCTCTGACGAAGGGCTCGAAACGTACGGTGGTCAATTTACATTATCAACTCGGCTGATAAAACCAAATATTTGGGTTAAGATTTCCTCTCACCGGCTTCTTTAAATTTCTTTGTTTGCTAATTTCTTAAGCAAACAACATTAAAAAAGTGGTTCAGATTTTGAGACCAAAGCAGAAAAACTAAGATGACAGACAATCAGATTGAACTGATATATTTTATTTCACCATATTTGCATCCTCTAATTTGGGGATAAGAATAACAACAACTATATACTGTTGACAAAGCATCCATTAGCAACGAATTTTAGCAGCCGTAACCGATCACTTCGGGAAATACAAAGTAACTTGGCTGGTAAGCTGACTTGGCATTGGCGATACCTGTAAGAGAAGGTGGAAACAGTCGTCAATTTAAATAATAATCATGTTTGTTTAGTTTACTGTTGGTATCAGGTAAAGTTAGTAAATCAGTGAAGTTGTTTTGTATCTCTTCGTTTCTTCGTAGAGTTATCAAGTCTGGCAACTACAGGTAGCTGATTTCAAATAAATATCAGACAGTTCCACTTGTTACGTTATGAAAACAAAGGATACGACTGAATCTCGAACTGTAAATACGAAACACAATAAAACATACGCATGTACGTCACGGTAGGACAACCTTTCTGCTCAACCATTTCGGAACACCAGCTATTTGCGGCAGTGGACTGTATCTAGAACTAGAATGTCTTCAGTGACTGAGTCCCATCTAAGCTATTGCATGTTTTCAGTGGTCAGTATTTATTCTTTGTTGTACTGACCATTTGTTTTATCTTACTTCTTCGCTTTTTGACCGGTTAGAAAATCTCTTGCCACTATCTCACTATCGATGAGAGAAGAAAGACTAAAAGCGATCATGCTTGCGTGCGCACATATTCCCGCGACTGGGGCCAGCTGCATGTACTTGTTCCGAAATCTGATTGGTTCGATGCCTATATGTTCGCTACCTATAGGTTCATTGGCCAGACGATTATTCTCTTACCTCAGCCTCGGCTGCAAACACCGCATGTGCGCTGGCATTTCATCTTTGTGAATCTCCCCCGGAAATTTCTGAAGTTGCATTTGCTTCTCATTAGCATACAGAATTTGTAGGATCCAGTATCAGTGCATCCTGTTCAATTTAAAAGAGCGAAAAAATGTTAAGGCGTAATGATTGTTGGAAAATTGTACTTAAAAAATTTCAGCAACAAACTGCAGCAATCTGACAAACCTATAATCCCCCACCTCACATCAAACAAAAAATATTTCTGCCTCTGTCTTTCCAATTCCATAAAAGCCTACTCCACTTAACAAAATGTTCGCCGGTGAGTTTAGTCTTTTCCTGGTTTTGTATGCTCAACAAGAAGATCGAAAGGACAACAAAATTGTCTCTAGCCGAAACACATTAAAACAATTTTAGGCGTCGTGTACGTCTACCGAGGGTCCCCTATACCACTTTGGAAAATGCATTCACGTAAAAATATTGAGACTGTTCACGCGTCACGGATAATTCCCAAAATTCGTTCACGTTCACGATAAAGCAAATATCGGCAATCACGAATCACGAATGAACAAATAAACCTAAATCACGTTTCACGAGAAAAAAATATTCCCAATCACGTTTCACGAAAAAAGTATAGGGGACCCTCTCTACCTGGCATTCAACAAGCTCCAATATTCACATTTACACTGAAAGATCGATATACATATCCACACACTGAACAAATATAGACTCACCATGTACGAGATAAACGTAAAAATTAACTGATAACATCACCCGACACAGGAAAATATTTTGTTCACTGATCGATGACTAGTACGTTCATTTAAAAGAGTCCGTCAAAATCAAAAGTTAAAACCACGTCGTACACAGTAATATGATTAAACGACAACAAACGAACCTGAAAAATAGTCGGGCGCAAAATGTTTTCAAGAATTTTGAGCAGCGCACGCCTGGTAGTTTCGTCACGTTTCGAAAATACATACCATACCTTAGTTTTAACCAAAAGTAGAAATCAGTAAAAACGTGAAATAGTAAACATCAATGAGTTTCCGGTTTCAAAAGTATCAAATACGATGCATGTATGCCTCGATTATTTAGGTTTGGCCTCTTCGTCGCTGAATCGAACACAATAATCCATATTGCCCTCTGCTTGACTAACCTTCATTTATTTCTCAATTACAAAATGCATTTACTTGTTCCTTGCATGGTTATCGCTTTGATTTACTACCTGTGAATTTTCCTGAAACTTCAATTAGTTTGTGAAGTGCATTAATTGTGCTCCACTGAACTACACTCCTCACAAACTGCATCAAAAAAAACCTGTAAAAATTCCGTCAAGACGTACGATGAAATTTTATGGACCAATTGAAAAGTTGATGTTCCTTACAACCAACCTACAAAATCAGTAGCACTGATCATGATATTCCGATAACTGACTCAGGTTTAACATCGGATAAGGAGGAATACCTCTGAAAGTCATATTTTTTAACCGATTTGTTTTTAATTTAACGATAAACTTTTCAGCTGGGTTCGGGATGAAGTGTGCTGCAAGTTAAATCAGCAATTTTAATTATCAATTAATCTCAGCGGGAAGCGTTTGTGTGTTTCGTGAGACCGCATCGATTTCAATTTTATTTTCTCTTCTCATGAGAAATTTGCAACGACCCTGAAGAAAAGCTAGTGGGTTAAAGCAATTATGAATTCTTGAAACCATTTATGAATTTGAAATAATCCATTTTTATGCTTTCCATTTTCTATAATAAAAATAAAACAGTAATTACTTAAGGAGTCTAGTTACGCCTGCACCTATTCAACCCGAATGCAAAATTGAATACGTAATTTTAAATTCTAATTTTCTTCATTTTTAATATGTGGTTTCAATTTCTGATCACTTAGTTACCTTTGGAAATCCGAAGATGTAGGTGTTCAAATTACAAGTCAAAGTTCCCAGGGACGTGTTTGTATAAAATATCGCCCGCCTTATTTAGCCCATTCACGGCGATAAAGCTTGTGAAAATCGAAAAGAACATTGTTTCGGCGTTACCTACTAAGTCCTCTTCATAAATTTTGATGGTTACAAATTAAAAAGCTCGTGGATATACCTTGCCAAATTCAACAATTAAAAAAATAAAATAGTATTTAGCACATAGGCAAACATTTTGGAAAGCTGCAAAAGGACCGCAGCAAATTATGAAGTAAGCCGGCATTCCTGGTTGTCGTTGTAGTGATTCTTGTATTGTTTGGTGAAACCAATTAATCTTTAATCTTCATCAACTGTGATGCCCAATTGCTACTATTTCTTCACACAAATCAATACATGTACAGGTGTGTTTCTATTCAATAACTTCCCACACTTTAACAAGAAGTTTATCCGTAATGAACCTTTTCATAAATCCCACTTACTACCTCGTTTTTCGGCTTGGTCTTCAAAATACTCTAAATCGTCAACTTTTCCCTCGGCAAGATTTGCCATATCAGAACTGTCGGCATCTTCAACTGCGCTGTCCCCCTCTGCAAATGATGATTAAAAAATAACTGCTTATCTCACAAGTCATACTTTCAAGTATTGCCGAGATAGAGTTTCTAGGCCTGGAAACCTCTTTGCACACTAGTGAACAAAATTAAATTTAATGTTTAAGGTCAATGTTGTACTGAAAATGGTTCTTTTCACTACTGAGATTCTGTCTCATTAACATAGCACAGTGACCATAAGTGGGACGAAATTTCCTAAGTAAAATTAAATTTGTCCCCGTTTTTTGTCCTACCGTCAATATCGTCAAAAACAAAAGCTGAAGTTCCCTTGTTGTATTCCATAAACAGGAACATTGCAATCAAAAGGAAAACTAGCACTTTAACCGACGCCATTTCTCGTTGTTCACCAAGTCAGAGATTCAAGCGGAGTGACTCGCACTCGACAGTGGAAAATGGCTGAGTGTTTCAGCGAAGTAATGCTCGTGTCTGATATAAGAATAAAATGCTGTGTTTCATAAACAATCTGTTTTCAGCTGTTTTTAACCACTTGAAAATGAAATAAACCATAGACGATTTTCATCACTCAATTTTCGCAGTATTGAAGAAAGGGAGTGGGAGATAAATACCATATCACCAGTAGCCAGCCAATGTGATTTGCTTTTATTTATTCAAATCAAAAGTAAGGTTTCATCTGGCTGCGTTTAATCAAGTGTTTCAATTTGAGTGCTCCACAATCATTTATTGTACTCTCTTTTGTCACGGCAGACTGGTGGTCTCCCATTCCGCTTTCTAGAGACTGGTTTTACGGGAAATCCTTTAATTTGAAAGTCAACTTTTTCAAATTAAAAAAGTAAAATTGCTTTTATCTTTCGCTGCTTATCTTAATCATCAGAAATTTTTTATTTTAATATTTACTTCCAGTAGAAGCTATGAGAACATTTTTGAAAATATCAGTCGTCATCTGAACAATTCACCGAAATGAAGCTTGTTTGTGAATATTTGAAAAAACCTATTAACTAAATAGCGACTTTTGTATTTTTGTTCAATTTCTGTTCCACAAATGAGAAAAAAAAACAGCCTTCGTTTCGTGTCGCATCCTTGTGGCACAGTTGTTCACCTCAGGCCATATCTAAGAGACTAACCCTGTTCTTATTTTAAACTTTGTGTAGACGTCTTCAATGAAAAGCGTAGAAGAGAAAACATACAAATTTTGATTGATGAGTTGCAAGCTTACGCTTTGGGGTAAAAACACGGATTCTGGCACCGTTTTTTACAAAGTAATGTAAAACGTAACCAGCAGAGTTGTAGAAAGAACCAGTTTGGCTGATGATGTTCATTTTTAACATTTCCAATAAAGCAGTTTTCAAGTGGCGTGACGATTTTGGTAAATAATTAAATTATGACGTAGAAAAAACATTTACCAAAACCGAAGACGTGTTGGCGGGCACAAAAGGATGATCAAGAATTAATCAAGTTCTTTATAGGAGCAGGATGTTGGGGAAATAAAAGTTCCATTACCGTAAGAATGGTTTTACTACTTAATGCGATTCATACCAAAATCACATTAGAGGCTTAAAGGTTTTAAGGCCTAAACATTCTGGTTAAGTAAGCAAGTATACACATTTGTTTTACAGGTAAGTACGAATTCAAGTTTACCACATGTCATAAAATACCTTTCCTTGATGTTAATAGCAAAAATATAAGTGGTAATTACTGTTTCAAATAAAAAATTAAAAGATCGAGATTATTCTTCGTGTGTCAGTAGAAGGTAATAAACTGGTGTGTGCTTGTATTTGGAAACTGATTGGTGTCGTTTAAATTCATTCAAGATTATGGTACCTAGTAGCTGAGACGTCGGTAGCATTTTGCATTTGCTTAGCTAAACGGACAAGAATACGTACTAGAAAAGTGAACGCACTAGGTATAAACAACTCTTTTCTTCAATACTTCTGCCCAAATTGTAGGGATCTTCACCCAAGTATGGTTTCTCGCAGAGAACATGTTAATCTGTAATGTTTCGACCCTGAAGACGCAGATCTTTAGAATTAAACCTGCAAGCGGTCCGTCCTTGTGGTATTTGAAACAATCAGTCAAACCGCTATGCTAGCCAATCAGTGTGTTTGTTATCAAAAACCATTTCAGCAAATCAACTTATCATTTTTCTTCCCTGAGGTTTCCATTGAGTTTATTTGTTTTCTTGCAACCCTAAGATATGGAAAATGGCTATGGGACGCCAAGAATTACAATTACTTTTAAAAGCAACTTGCGTCTAAATTAGAACAAATCAAGTTGCAATATCAACAATAGCAATAGCAATAAGATTAATATTGATATTCATGATTACAATTATAATTGGTATTATTTCATTCACTGCGAGAGATGTGGTTGTTTTATCTCCCATGATGTTGCAAATATCATATAGCGTCTATCAGCGTTTATAAGCATCGTAGTGACTTGAAACAATTGTCAGTTACTGAAACAATACACAAATATGATAACATGACCTCACTGCAATCGCGCCCAAAACTTCAGGATTTGGGCTTCAAAGCCTGAAATTGAAAAGACCAGGAAAGTATGAAAGTTTTATCTTTGAAACTCTGCTTGCAGCCCCCTCCCAGATTCGTCGATGGCATTGGTCTTTACCACGGATTAGATATGCTTCCGATTAAATTAGGACACTGCATGAAACAAAGTTACAAAATACGGTACCCTGGAACGATTAATGATTAAATTTAATTTAATACCCATGGATCACGGCCACTTTTTTCCTCGGAAAGTAAAGTCGATTTCGCCTTACTTTTTTCAATGTTATTGTGACGGTAGTTTTCTATCGTCTTTACTCTTATAGATCACGAAAATGACGCCATGAAATGTTCAAAACAAAACAAGCAAAGTACATTACTTCTTTTACGTTTCTTCTTTTTTATGGGTGGTGTTGAAGAGTACCCGGTCTATACCTTTGGAGTTTTACCATCTTTTTTTTTATTATGGAATATTTTGGTTTGATAGGTTAAAGTGGCAGCAATTCATGTTAGAAATTTTTTTACAAAAGCAATGCACGTAACCAGTTTTGATGTTGGATTTAATAGAGGGACTGTTGATCTACGTTTAGTGATTTATACCATTTTATATTTAACAATTAGATTATGAGCTCGAGATATCTACCGCGTGATAGCTGATTCGGGCTGCACCCTGATCAACTATCGCGCATAGAAATCGAGGTGAATTAAAAAAAATAACCACAATAGAGAAGTCCTAACTGGAGTCCTGGCTCGAGTCCTGGCATTGATATTAGTTTATCTATAAATGCCAAATATAGAAATAACTGTGGACCTCCGCTTTTAGGCTTGGCTAAATATATATATTACTAAAGCCAATCCTTACTTTTTTTCAGTAGTAATTTGGCGAAAAATAGTCTACAATGCTAGTCTGCGGTTTTAAGACACTGAGGGCCCGGGCTTAGTTGTCACGTGACCCACATCGGTGGTTGATGTAATTTCGTACCCAGTTCTCACTGCAAATGTGAAAATGTGAGATCTGATAAAGTTCGATACAAAACCATTTCTGGTTGGTTACGAGAAGAAATTCATTTTAATCTGTTCTTTGATTGGCTCTTTCCTCAACGGTCCAGCTAGGGAGGCTGAACTTTATTTTCTTTTAAAAAAAAATACTGAGCAAGAATTCTGTACGTTTTGTTAGCGCACCTTTGTACACATCTTGGTAAACTAGACCCGTTCACTAGCTAATATTTTCCGTAAATTTACGCAGTTTTATACCATTTTACAGTGATATCCCTAAAGACCCTCAGGCCCCACATGCATTAATGTAATTTTTATTCGACCAAATACCCCAAACCTTTTGTCGCCTGGAACTTTGATAGACGTAACTTGAACCAATAGAAATACAACTATGCAAATATACGGTACAAAATGATATTCAAATCCGGTCGGTTTTTATTATTATTAACATTCCAGTTAAACTTCCTTACAGCTTGACGGCTCATTTCAAGTTAGTTTTGTAAATGGGTTTGGTGCTGACAAATTTTCCGACCATTCTGAAGGCGAGATAAAATCAAAATATGTTGTGAAAGTCCCGAGTGTATAAGTTATAGTCACGCCGTAACATTCACGATGTTTTTGAGGGGTTCAGCGATTCCAGCACCTCTTTTTGTTTTGGCTTATATTTCAAGTTTTCTTGTCCTTCTGACCTAAGAACGATACGAAGAGCACTCTCGAAATCCATGATTCACCCACAACTTTACTACAAACGGTCACAATTTCCAGAAGAGGGTCAGCATGGTGGACAAAGGACTATGGGTACATCTCCCTTCTGCCTGACCGTGGGAGATCTGGGTACGAGATTATGGTAAATGTTTACTGAACCAGTCCGGTAGGTTTATCTCTTTCAAAATGTTTTTTTCTTTTTTTTTGAGATATTTTCCTCAGCAGAAGCCCTGATGCCAGCATCATAACGCTGGTATGAGGGTGAAGGCCAGCTCCTGAAAGAAAGTGGAGGTGACAGGTGTTTCATGCAGACTGTGGCGCAACAGATAGTAAACATGGCCGTTCACGAGTGAAAGTCTCTCCCAGGATGTTCTGTGGAAGTATTCAAAGACCTACCCAGGCAATTGCAATTTAGACAAGTTTAGACTGGGCGGCCCGACACCCAGAGGAAAATCCATAAAGTGGTAATTGGAGGAGTTCCATTCTTTTTCGGCACGAGACAGACAGGTATTCTGTCTCCGTAAAAAGGTTCTATTTAAAGAAATATCCCTCCTATTTGTCCCGTTTATACCAGACAAAATTATGAATGAAAAATTAATAATTAATTCATAATAATCAAAATTCAATATGAATTAAAAATTTAATTATTTCCTCCTCTTCTCTGTATCTTTCGGTAATCGTTTGTTGTATCCTAGTATTTTTTTTTGTTTTTGCCATGGTAAATTGGCGCATTGCCACGTTCAGAGTTATAGGTGTGGCGCTGATTCTGCTCCTTCGTTTGCTCGTTCGATCACTCCTTCGATTTCCTTTTAAACATTTTGGACATCCACTGACCAGCCGTAGTGCATGATTCTTAAAGCCGCGCGAAGGACCGAGCGAACGATCGAGCGAAGGAAATCAGGCTCAGACCTATAACTCAAAATGCAAAAATTTTCCGAATTAAAAATGACAATGTTAACAAACTGTGTTTGATCAAATGAAGACTGATCCTCGTAGTTGTGTACGCAATTATATGCAATTGCGAAAGAAGCCTGAAAAAAATTCAGCACTTCAACGGGGTTTGAACCCGTGACCTCGCGATACAATGAACCCACAATAGCCCTTATTAGGGAGCTTAAGCACGCGCGTTTTTGAGACGCGGACGGCAACCGGAAGTGAATATTTCGCACCCCAGGATAGCGGTCTCAACCAGACTTTTAAACTTAGGGTCTCTAATAGTGAAAAGATACTGAGCGATATAAATATAGTTGTGTCAAGACAAGTTAAAAGGGAAAACATTTCACTTCCGGTTGCCGTTCGCGTCTCAAAAACGCGCGTGCTTAAGGTGACCGAACACAGTTTTCAAGTGCCTATGCCTAATACACCATTACTTTAAAACTATTTATGCTTTGGCGCCCATTTTTTGCAAGAGCCAAGTTTAACTACGGAAGTATTTATTCTCGCAGTTTGGCCAGGGTGTGTGCTGTTGTCATGGTAACAGGGCTGGTTAAAAACAAGGCTTAAAAATAGTTTTTGGTTATTTTTAAAAAAATCCAGTCGTTTGATTGTTTTCATCGTTTGCCCACTACGAATTGACATTAAATCCCGTCTGTCAACACTGTTCTAATAAAATTTTGACATAGGCGATTTTCGTAATTCGCCGTAAATCGTTTTCTGTATTATTAAAAATTCCCTGTGTCAAAATTCCTATTTTTCTTGATAGATCATTCACGTGGTTGATGAACTATTTTCTTGCCAAATTTCTTGAAATTCTAACGACTGGATTGTTAGAAATCGGCAAGTTTGTGCAAAAGCAATCGGTCTCAATTTTTTGAGCAACTGCGCATGCGCTGCATTTAACTGGGTTCTTTCGATTCGGAAAAATCCGAGAATTGTATGGAACTTTGCATCGTCACCTTTTCTAACATACCTTTGTTATAAAAGACTAAAGCCATCAGTGCACTGCGGTCAATTGTGAAGAAAATAGCAAAGATAGAGCAGGCATTGAGCAAATAAACTGATCGCTGTATCAACAGCATGTTTGTTTTTGTAATCCTTGTGCGCGCGCTGAATCGCATCAGCAAGAGCGCGCGCGAAAAACTGTGTTCGGCCACCTTAAGCTCCCTATTCACGATGTCAGCCATCTTTGCGGGCGCTTAGGTGTTGTCGGGAAAATATTAAGGTCACGTGGTCACTCAGGGGGCAAACATTTGAATTCGCGGAAAATTCGCAGTTGGTTGTGATGTAAACAATGCTTTGTTAAATCCGGTTTTCGCGAATTTTTGAGCTTTCTGAAAGCTAATTTATACTTGACGATATTTTATGTATGTATATACGACATTTTGTATCACGATATAGGAAAATAGGACCGTTGTTTCGTTTACGAATGCGACAGCGATCGAAGATATCCGGACAGGTATTGTTCTCCGGCAATCTTTTTTGTGGTTGTCCCGTAAGTTGTTTTATTTAATGATAAGTTAAATTGGTTCAGTGCAACGTCTTTGTTTGCCATAGGTACATTTATAACGGCGAGTAGAGAGAATTGTACTTTTATCGAAGTCCTAATCCCAAATTGCACGGTAAATGGCCACAGCTCATCAACAGGAAAGGCTTCAAAATTACTAAGTTTACGAAGGCTTGCTTGACCCATTTCAGTGTTAGCAAACCCACGACATAGGATTAACTTCCAAGATTATATCTAAAGGGATATTTGACAATGGATAAAACAGTATTTCACATCGGTACTGATATGGTGAAATTTTACACTGTGTATGTGTTCGGAGCTCAATAAACTCTTTCCTTGCTTCATGCCCTTTGCTGACGGCTGCATGCTTCTACCTCATCCTCCAAAACGTCGAGAAAGTTAAGCCTGCCCTCTTCTCATCCTTCTTTAAGGCTGTTGGGAAAAGGAAGATTGACTGACCCGATTCTATGGTCAACTTTTCCCTTCGTCTCGCTGACACATCGCCTTCTTCCTCTTGTGTAGTTTTAGAGACCTCGAGTTTCAGCTTCCACGCGTAATACACCTTTTCAGCTAGCTCTGCTTTTGTCCCCAACAAAACAACTCCTCTTTTTGGAGACGTGGTTTAAACTGATCCACCTTCCACTTAGAAAACAGCTGTATTGACATCTTGTTTGTCAAAATGTCCTCTTAGGACGCCATTGAAAATGTGGTTTGCCCCCCAAGAGACCATGTGACCAAGCAATTATACCATCATTCTCTGTGCGCGTGTAAAGATGGCTGACATCGTGAATAAGGGCTATTGACCTTATTTCAACATCAGTGGCTTGGTTAGAGCGTCGCACCGGTATCGCGAGGTCAAGGGTTCGTAGCCCGTTGAAATCCTGAATTTTTTTTTTTGGCTTCTTTCGCAATTGTATTTAATTGCGTACACAAATGCGAGGACCAGTCTTCATTTGATTTCATTTGCGCAGTTCAGTCAGATATGATTCATTTCATATACATCATTCACAAACTGTCTTTGACCTTCAATAAAATCTTTCTTTTTGCTTTCATTCACTACTCGATTGGGATCAAAGAACAACGTGAAGATTGAGGATTTTTGAACACTCAATGATATTATGATACCGTTAAACTGAAAGGAAGCTTACCAGTCATAATAACGCAGTTCTCGATCTATTTATAGTCGTATTTTTGTAAAATGTTTTGCTTAGAAAGTAACTGAATATTTTTAACGAACAGCTTTTCATTAAATGCACCAAGAATCGAATGCTGGTAACATGCTTAGTTGGTAAAAAGCGTCGGCTGATATGAGCGAGTGTAATGTTAAGAGTATCTTACGAGATGGTATTTGTATGATTAAAACAGTATAAAAAAACCTATAGTTTATAGAATCATACGACTTAAGCTCAGAGTTCAAACGTCGAACTTGTCATGTGCCGAATCGAGTGCTAGTTAGGAAAATCTTTTGTTCCAACTCATTTGCATTAGATTCAGCACATGAAAAGTTCGACGTATGAACCGGGCCCCAAAAAGCTGAAATAATGTTTCCTTATTTTGTAGACCATGACAATAAATTGTGCTCCCGCTGATAAAAAAATAGCCGAAAAAACGAAACCGACGGTTAAAATAATTATTCGCTGCGGGACTGATTTTGTTTGGTCTTGGATTGCTTTAAAAGTGATATTGGAAAACAATGTTTTTTCAGACCGGATTTTAGTTTAAAATGAAGTTTGTCTTGAGCCGGCAAATGTGTTTATTGTGGTGTAATAAAAACGATGGATCGTGATAAAGTTTTAGTGAAGGGGTAATAGAATTCGGAATCAGCTAATAAATAAACTGAATGCTGCACGCAGTTGCCCATTATTGTGTGGTTGAGTATAAGGATTATCAGGTAATTTAGTTAGAAAAATGAACGGTAATTTCAATTTTGATCATTTTTGTTTTAAATGTTCATGTTGCTTTTTTTGGATCGCAGAACAGTACATCGGCATTTGGCATCTAATCATATAAGTTATCCTTTAAAAATGTTACTTTTGACGGGTAATTTATCTCACATATTTCACTATGAAAAATACAATATATACAATACTGTTTAAAATCTATAACTCAATTGCATTAAACTAGAAAAAACTTTCAACAAATAGCTAAATAAAAAAAGAAAAACAAAAAACCACAAATTAAAACGTTCTGCTCTAATAAATTCGCGACGTCATTTTGTTTCAATTATTTTAGTTTTCCCTCAGCGCAATAAAAGCTCCCCTTTTTAACCCTTACATTTATTTTGCTCTCTATACATTATGAGGGTGTTTGTTTTGAAGACAATAACGTCCCCTTTCTTAAAGTGTTATGCAGTTTCACCATTTTAATGATTGAGACATCAGGTGAAAGTATGCTAGAAAAAAGTTCCTTCTAGATAGTGACTTCAGAAGTTGTGTAAAGATTGTATTCTTAATAAAAAAAGAATGCTTATTCGAGCTCCCACTGTTCATTTTAATACCACACTTTTACGAATAAACTAACCTGAATAACAAATTACCCCGAGGTATCCCCCAGGGACCAATGCGCTCCATTAATTAAAGAGCAAATAGAGTGGTCATTGCTAAAATGGACCTAATATGATAAAAGGCGTTTAAAACAGTAGGGAACATGAAGTGGTTTTAAAAGGAGACGCTTCTGAGTAAACATCATTCGATCGACAAAGCAAGCCTACCGCTTTCCTTGTCAATAGACCAAGTTGAAGAACTATTTCATAGTGCAATGGACTCTACTAAAGCTCTTGTTCTGATTCTTATTTTTGTTGTGGTGATGCGGTTTGAGTCTCCATTTGTTGAAGCCAGTCCAGCAGTCGATGACGCCTTGAGTAAGTATGGCAATCTGTCGATAATTTGCTACATTTAAATAGCAAAGAAAGAAAAACTAAAGCATTATGTTCTTGATCAAAAGGGCATTCAGTTTCACTGGTATACGCTTTATTCCGTTAGTTCATTACCTTATGCCTCGAAGGCGTTTTATAATTTTGGGCTCCTGGTGGGTCGGATTGAGAGTTAAAGAGCCAGAAAGAGAAAAGACTGAAAAGTTATCCTGTGGGAAAGTGACATTGAACGATGTCAATATATATCAGCTTTTGTACGAATTCTACACCATATATCCTCAGCAGAAAACTGGTTTCAGGTCATTTGAGTCAAAATAACGAGTTCATGATTAAAGCAAGAAATAGTTATTGTTCACAATTAGATAGACAAGAACAACTGATAGAACCGTGAAAAAATTGAAAAATGAAGAGGGTGGCTTTCAGAACTGAATGAACCAACCTCTAAATGCGAGCGTCCGATTTACAAAGACATAAGACATAAGAATTGGATTGTCCCGAAACTTTTGCTGTGTAATCTGAAAAAAGTGACACTTTTTGCAAGGGAGTTAACTCTATTTACGTGATGACAGTGGTTTAGATACTAAAAAATAATGTCTTTTTTAATTTTAGACGAAATCGCTAATGAACTGGAATTGTCGATGGCCCGTCGTAATTTTGCAGGTACGTAAACCCTTGGATTCTTTTACAGTTCTTTTCAGTGAAACCGGCCAGGCTTAACAAGGACAGCACGTCAATGTTTGACAAAAATACGTGACTATGTTAAGTTAAAAGCCTGACCCTTTTTGTTCTTAAAATTACTATTTTTCCAAAAAAATCGCCGAAGAGAATTCAATATGGCATATGCAAAGTCTCCCTTTTACTGTAAAAATAGGGAAATTGCCGAATGAATTACATCGAACTATTGGAGTGCCTTCAGGGGGTTGTTTTTTTCTTCATCTATAGGCTGTCAAAACATACAAAGTGACGCATTTTGCGACCGATTCAAGGAATACTGTAACAAAGATCGCAATGCTGCATTTATGCAACTCAAGTGTTCCAAGAGTTGTGGCTTCTGCTAAGAAGGTAAAAACTGTTACCAATGAGCTAGCAAACTGGTCGCAATCTACACGCAGCCACCAGGGCCAGGGCGTGTTAAACACTTTTAAAACAGTGAAAGGTCTTAAAAGAGATACCTTTCAAGTTAGGCAGTATGAGGGTACATCTCTTAGATGGAAACAATAATTTTGACTGGCTGCTTATAAACATTTGTTAATATGTAGTACTAGTAAGTGAAATATTTGTCCCAAAACGTATTACGAATGCTGGAGCGCTAACCGCTTCAAAAAGGTTGACAGGCAGTACTGGTTGCATCTGTGATACAGCCGCGAAAAAAAATCCAGTTAATTATATCGCCCTCAGCTAAAAAATTGCGTAAGAGCTATATCGTCGCACTGGACTGCCGGCGAATAATTGTTTATTACAATTGGTCGTTTTTGTCTACTTGATTGAGGGATGCGGTTAGATCACTAATTGTCTTCAAGCCGAACTTTTTTTTTGTCTTTTCTGCATTTTCTTTCTGGTTCAAAATACAAAAGAAAAGGAGACTACGTTATTTAATGAAAGAAAAGCGCTGTGTGAAACGGATTTAAGATATAAGTGGAACAGAACAAAAAGGTGGAAAATTGAAGATTTTATATCTTTGATAATGTCTTTAAAATACCGAAAATGAATCAGTGAAATAAACTTCTTGGTTCTTAAACCAGAGGGTCTTTGTGACTTGCGGGTTTTCTGAATGAAACTGAAGAGGTAATTATTTCATAGTGGCTAATACATGCTCATCTTTTTTATTTCAACAGGCCATTATGGTGCATGTACAGGGACATGGTCAAAACGCCTCTTAAGCGAAAGTTATTATCATCTGAGATGAAATAAAATGTTGAACGACTAAACGCTCTATTGTCTTCACACTGTTGGTGTATTTCTCCAAACTTTTAAAAATATTGTTTAAGAGGGAAGCTATAATATTACAAGCTGTACTTGTAAACTTTTCAAGTGAATCATTTACATTACGGAGACTGGTCGGTCTTAGATACAATATTTTGTGGCTCGCAAATATTGACGTCATATGTTCAAATGATAATGAGCAAATCTGAGGAAGAGTTTTTTTAACTTACCCACAGCTCTGTAGTTCACCTTACATTCCACAGCAATATTATTCCTGCGAGAATGGAGCATTAAAGCGAAAGTAAGGAAAATCAATAGCGTCCTAAGAATATCCATTAAATCGATCTTCGCAGTATTTCCTACTCGTGATCTCTATGGTCCAATTCAAGCAAATCAGAAATATAACGTTTCTGTTTGTTTTGCACCCTTCTACTTCGAGCTTCAACTAAATGAGTACCCCCACTGTTTGGGCACTGGACCTTTTACCTTACCTTGACTATTTTAATTTTGTTTGCTATCTCAAAGCATCTGATTATCTTGGAAAGCATTAATCATGGATTTGATTATTATGTTTTTGTTTCTTTACACAAAAATAATATTGACGGACGGTAGGAGGCAAAATAGTGGATAATTAGATTAAGAGAACCTCCGTCCTGAAGCAATTTACTAGAACGTTTTCTTTTCGCTGCAACAGTTGAACTCAAGAGTCTGTTATTTTTAATTTTAACGTTAAAAATGTTATTACGCTAATACACACGACTAAGGTTCGTGAGTTGAGGAAACAGTTAATGAGGGTCCAACATAGGCTTTTTCAATCCCGCATCCCGCCGCTATTTTTTACTCCATCCCGCCATCCCGCCTACTCAGAATGTCCATCGTGATCTCACCCGGTTAGAGACGCAGTTCTCCGTGTAACATCTACGTATTTAGAAAATTATTTACTTACATAGCTGTTATATTGTAGTCACAGACGAGGATGTTAATGAGAAGCGTATACAGCATACGTATTGAAACCGTGAGCGCGGTGCTTTGTATAGGTGAGACACCAAAGCCGCGAACGAAGACTCCACTCAGGGTATTTGGAACCTAGCCGAGTGGACACTAATTATCGATAAAGGGATGTAAAGCTTAAGTTTTCGGCGTCGATCAAAGAGTGCATTCGGCTTTTCGTAACTGAAACGTGGCCTACAGATTCACAATGGGGAAATAATAGCCCCTGACGTTTTCGGAAGGGTCTTATTTGCTGTTTTTGGCAGTCAAAAACGTCAGTTAGCATTTTTGGAACTGAACCAAATAGTTCCCAAGACAGTTCGTTAAAAAGTTTACTTTAGCTAGCAATTTCTTCCGGAAGATTTTAATTTGTTCCCTAAAATTTTCGTGCAATTAAAAGTTCAGCTAAGGAATCGGAATAGATTAAATTCGTCTAGCCAAAGGAAACATCGCTTTAAACAGGCTTCAAACACCATAACATGCTTTAAAATGCCTTTTTACAGCTTTTGGCAGATTTGGCTCGTTGGGGTGCCCTTGATAAATAGCGCTGTACTTTGACCTGTGTGAATGTGACTTCCAAAATAGACGCGCCGCTCCCAATGAGCGTTACTCACGCTGGGGGAGTTTATTAGAAAAACGGCTTTCACCTTTTGCGTGATCCTTGTGGGTGTAATACAAGCTCCTCTATAACGATTATATAGAAACAAAGCTCACACTGACATTTTAGGAAGAGAGGACGTGTGATCTTCTATTTTATCCATCCTGCATCCCGCCCGTGAAAATGAGCAAATCGCACTCCCGCCGAAGTATTTTTATCCCGCATCCCGCCCCTTAAAATTCCTTGCATCCCATATCCCGCCTCCATTTTTTGCTCTTATCCCGCATCTCGCCAAACCTATGTTGGACTCTTGTTAAATACAATCGTAGGTCACAACAACTTTGTTGATCCTTCGATAAAAAATAAATCGCACAAGTTGTGTCATATAGTCATAGCACTCAAAGATTTTACAACACTGTTACAGATAATCAAATGGTTATTCGAATTGTCAATAGAGAAAATGATACGAAACTTTCAGCGTGCGTTGTTTGACAATTAGTTATGCCCCACGGAAGTAACGACAAACTTTAAGTCTAGGAATAAATTAATGATGTGGTCTCCAACTCAAATTTGCCGTGGCAGAGAAACAGTCTAAGCAAAGATCGAAACGCGCCAATCCCCACAAACCGCGGTGCTACTTACACTCAGAAACAAAACCAGTCGACACCAATGTGATAGTGTCAATTTATCGATTACTTCAAAATTTGAAACTCGCCCCTGTTCCCTTTTGAGTTTCGGAACGGCCAATAGCGGTCAAGAAGTTGCCATCCACATCTGTGTCTCGCAGAATTCTTCAGCCAGGGATCCAGTTGTGAACTCCAACTGTTTTTGTACTCAATTTTAGCTTGAAACCAAGTCTTCAGCTCTTGTTAGTTTTTCAAACCACAAAATTTATTACTTTTATTATTGTGAGAACAAACTTTAAAAGTCGCGATTCAGATAAAACACAACTCTAGATTTGTTCGATTTACAAATGAAAGGAAAACTTTTATGAAGTTGTCATAAAACAGAAAAATCGGTTGAATTTTGACGCGAATTTCACCTATATGATTACTGTGACTGATACATATAGGAGCAAAACATTGCCGGAAAACGTTTTGATGTCAAGTATGTACTTGACAGTTTACAGGCAAATCAGTAGCAAATAATCTTGAGGTAAAAGCTATCAACAAAAAGTGTAAACTTTACAACAAGATTTTACTTTGAGTAAGTCAAATTCCGAGTAAGGTCAAATTTTGCTGGACCTGTTTCTAATAAATATAAACATTTTACTCTTCAATGAACTAAAGTTTGAAGATGTTTCACTGTGTTAGTGAAAATATCAAGTAGTAGTAGTAGTAGTAGTAGTAGTAGTAGTAGTAGTAGTAGTAGTAGTAGTAGTAGTAGTAGTAGTAGTAGTAGTAGTAGTAGTAGTAGTAGTAGTAGTAGTAAGTAGTAGTAGTAGTAGTAGTAGTAGTAGTAGTAGTAGTAGTAGTAGTAGTAGTAGTAGTAGTAGTAGTAGTAGTAGTAGTAGTAGTAGTAGTAGTAGTAGTAGTAGTAGTGGTAGTAGTTGTTGTTGTTGTGCTGGATTTCCAATTTAACACACCCAAAACTGACCTAAGAAATAAAAGAACCTCACCTCTCTTTAGGGATTTCTCTCACCACATTGTTGTTTAGCCTAATAGAACCACCATTCCTATATGTTTCACGTTTTATACCAGTTCAATCGGTTTCTTTATCATTTTGGTGCTAATTTGCACTGTTCTAAGGCTATACTGAACGGCACTGCGATATCCAAGGTGGTGGATCCAAATAGGCGACTGCCCCATTTTGTGAACCTCAAAGAAAACAGTTTACGAGGGCTTTTTCTTCTGTTACATTTTCAAATCGTGAGAGAGCGAAGCAAAAATGACAACAAAATAACGAAAATCGCGCGCATTCTCAGTTTCTACGTCTCTCGACCCTAAGCACATGGCCTGTGTGGACTGCTGCTCTCTAATACGCAACATCGACTCGACCTGGAAGTCAACCCCACAAAAACGCGACATTTTATAAGATGCTACTGAGCGCGAAACTTTAAATTTACACGTTTTCTATCGTCTATCAAGTAAATAGCCTTATTAACGTTTATCAGCAATCGGACAAATTAAGATAAGTCAGTATTTTGAGAGACAACTTCCACTCTTAAGGCGACACCACTTTCAGTTTTTCGACGTGGTGGATGGTTAAACATGATTCATTCGATTATATTTTAATATTTTGGATTTTTAACGCAAATTTTATATAATTTCAGTGCTTTGGTCATGATGAAGACGGGAATGGTCCAGTGCGCATGCGTGCCGGAAAGCCCACTTTATTCAGAAGATTATCGTCACGTGTGAATATAACGTGCATGTCAACGTGCATGTGGTAGATAAAATGTTTATCTTTTTCAGTTGGAGCGCATCTGCCACTCAATATATTTCAGTAACTTAATTCACGCGCTTTTTGCTTATATTATGGATAAAAGTAGTACATTAGCATTTAAAATCTATCATTATACTGTTTCTTTCAGTGAGATAGTTCAATGAACAAAAGAAAGCTTTCTAATTTTGTCCATGTACTGTGCAAACAAGAATTGGCCAAGTCGTTAGTCCAGTCACTTTGTCGTTTGCTTCCTGAAAATTCCCATTTCAAATGGTTAAAACATTATTGAATAGAAGGAACTCGCTCGTCAGGGAAGTCCAATAATCTTGGCATCCTTGTTTTCATCTTTGTCTATCATCACTGTGAGTCGTCGTGGAGCTTTTCTTATAATGAGATGTACGTATAAGATAAAATGTTTTTATTTAAACTTGGATTTCAACTACTCTTTAACAAACACAAATCCTCTGGAACATCATGATGCTATAAATTAAAATAATAATTCGAACTGAAGACAATGCCGTCGCGGGAAAGGTGGTTAATAGAGGTATGTTCCAAATATATTTCCAAATAAAACATTCTAGCTGGCGGCTTTCTTTTTATGAATTTTGTTAGTAAATCGAAGTTCTCTGAAAGGATCTTTCGTAAAACTTTCTGAGATCTACGTATATTAACACTAGTACTTAAATGGTGCTAGGGACTCGGTTGTTAGTTCAAAGTTGTGTTAAGGCAATGCTGGCAGAAGAGTGGAGCTAGCGACCAGAAAGACGCGAAAAGGAACTTTACCATCTCACTCTCATCATAAGGATTTTCTTTATTTTCTCGTTTCTTAAAATCCAAAAAGCCCAGGAACGTGATTTTATTGATATAAGTTAGCTGTATGACTCCTTGTTCAGCTCTCAGTGAGTACATACATCTCTACGCTTTTGTTAGGTCGGCCCGAGAGAGAACCGCGCCTGAAAAGCTCTTTACCTTGACAGTGTATTATATTTCGAAAGCACTCTTTAAAACCTTCGCGATAGTTTTCACTGAAAATTGCAAAGATCAGAGGATTCACAGCACTTGTGGCTTGGCAAAGAAAATAGCCAATGAACCGAACAACTCCCAGAACAAAACATGCATGACCACGAACATAATGCAGAAACTGAAATATGTAAACTGGAAACCAAAAAAGTGCAAAGATGACAATCACTGTCAACGACATTTTCAAAACTTTTCTATTTGACTTTTCAATCTGTCGTTGATTTACATTGGCGCGAGAGTTTATAGAATTCCTTCGCCACAGTTCAAAAACGATGGCTGTGTATAGTATTGTTATGATCATGAGAGGTCCAGCATACAACAGGCCAAAAGACACAAACGTGTAGTCTTTCCTGGCTTTGCTGCTGTTGAATAAAGGTTCCCACACTTCATAGCAATATGTTCCTCCGTCACTTCCATCTTGAGTGATGATACGGTTTGTGTACAGAATTGGTGCTGAAAGCGCAATTCCAAAAACCCAGGTTAACGAGATTATAATTACTATGGTGCGAAAAGTAATGACTTGCCGAAATGGAAGAAGAATAGCGAAAAAACGATCGAAGGCGATGGCGGTGAGCGATAAAATCGACACTGCTATTGAGACTTGTTGGAAAAATGGAATCAGTTTACAGACTAGCATGGCTAGTATGCCTTGCACAAGCAAATCATCCGCTGTATAAATTGAACGAACTGTAGGCGGCATAGCAAATATGGCGATCAGAAGGTCACTGCTTGCCATGTTAACAATCAGGAAATTTGTGGTTGTCCTCATTCGTCGTCTCTTGTACACCACTAAAATAACCAGGGTGTTTCCAAGGAGTGATACGAGAATT
>OX419345.1:262500-280000 GCA_948470475.1 Galaxea fascicularis | reverse complement strand
CGGCAGGCTCCCCTTTCCAGTTACACCAAATGGGAGTGGACCTAACAGCTTCTTGAGCCCTCTTTAACTGAAGGTCAAACAATTTAGGAGACACCTAGAATGCGCAAGGCAAAAAGAAAAAGGGGAAGTAAACAACTACAAAAACAAACAGGTACGGAAAAGGGGAGCCACCAACTAGGCCGATCCAGGGACCCCGTCACAGACAGAGTATCGGGTACAGTTGAGAAAACCCGTCCCAGATCGACCAAATTGATAGCGGGAGTGCCCTAAAGAAAAAATCCCGGAGTAAAATAAAACACATCTCATGTCTAAGCACAAAACATTTATTCAACAAATCAGAGCGACAAACGGCATGAAGACTAACTTGAACGCGACAAACGCCATGAAGACTAACTTTAAGGCGACACACGCCATGAAAAACAAACTTGAAGGGCGACACACGCCATGAAAACAAACTTGGTAGGCGAGACACGCCAAAAACTAGTTCAAACGGCGACACACGCCATCAAGACTAAATTGAAGGCGACACACACCATGAAAACAAACTTGATGGCGACACACGCCATGAAAACGAACTTAGAAGGCGATACACGTCATGAAAACAAACTTAGAAGGCGACACACGCTATGAAAACAAGGTTGGAGGCGACACACGCCGTGAAAACAAATTTGCAAGGCGACACACGCCATGAAAATAAACTTGTCAGGTGACACACGCCACACATTTCGAAGGTGGACCACGAAGCGAGCAACAAACAACCACAGTAAAGCGAGAAAAACCGGCATACCTCTTCAGCGGGAGCAACCGGATTATCGCCGGCAGCAGGAACCTCGGCTGCGGTTGCGGCTTCGGCAGCCGGAAGAGCGGCCACCAAAACGTCTGGAGGGATAGGAACAGGAACTTTGGCCATAAGGAAAGGCTCAGCGACGGAAACGTGGAAACGAAAACAAAAAAGGAGGCTCTGTAGCGACTTCTCGGGGCACGGCGTTGCTAAAACGAGGGTAAGGATAAAACCAAGGGTTGGGGTTAGGGTGAGGGGTAAGGGTAAGGGTAAGGGTAAGGGTGAGGGTGAGACCAAGGGTAAGGGGTGGTGAGGGTAATCAAATAGCAATATTAATATGTATGTATGTATGTATGTACCCTTGGTCTCACCCTTACCCTTACCCTCACCAACCCCAACTCTTACTCTTACCCTTACCCTTACCCTTACCCTTACCCTTATCCTCACCCTTGGTCTTACCCTTACCCTCGTTTTAGCAACGCCGCTTGGGGCATGAACGCATAACAGGGCGATTACAAGTGTGGAGGTCGAATAAATACTCTGCCCAATACCCATGGGTATTACGATGGTCTCTAGAGAAAAAGCGTGCTAATTTATGTATCGCGCGTGGCCATTTCGGCGCAATCATATCAATGAAAATAATACAGTCAACTCTCTCGTAAGCGACCACCTTTGGTGCACGACAAAGTGGTCGCTTACGGGAAAGATCAACAAAATAAGTCTAACACTGGATTGATCTATCAATTACATAAACATATTACCTAATCAGCTAAAATTAGGCAAATAGAAACTAATTTATTTGATTTTTTTCATATGCAACAAGTTTCGGGAAAAGTAGAGCTGAGTGTACAGTACTTGTCAATGTGTCTCATGTTAATGAAAATCACCTGAAATTTAAACCGAACAAAACCTAGGAAAACAACGGGGTAGCGTCATTAAAAATTGAACTTTTGTCACTTCTGAGTAGTGATTTACTAACGATCATACATGATTATGTTGGGTGGTCGCTTAACAGAAACAGAAAACAAAAGAATATGTCAAATTTCTGGCCTAAAAAGTGGTCGCGGTCGCTTTAGAAATTTGAGTGGTGGTCGCTTACGAGAGAGCTCTGGGAACAGTATTTAACTGAGAGACAAAACGGTTGTTTACGAAGTGGTCGCTTACGGGAGGTGGTCGCTTACGAGAAGTGGTCGCTATGAGAGAGTTGACTGAAAGACAATTTGTCACTGAAAGAACTGATATAATTTTAATTCGCATTAACTTGTTATATTGCCAAAAAAAACCGCCAGATAAAATAAGATTAAGGAATGTCTAATTTCGTCTTTTCGGACTTCGATTCGGTTCGACTGTCGTCATCTTATTTTCTGAAAAAGGGAAAGTAGAATATATTGAATTCTCACTGGTGCGTTATTTCTTTAATGGCCATCACTAACACATCAGTCTGGGAAAAAATTTCATGTGTCAAGCTTAACAAAGGAATTAAAGCCAGAAGTATTACTTTATTACGCAATTTTGGAGGCGGCTACGTGCTTGCTTTTAATATACAGCTTGCGATGAAATTAAACATACAAAAGTACTTCAAATCCTTGAAAACAAAACAAACAACGTCCGGTAGTAAAATTGCCAAACAACCTCGGACATACACTTTGCCTTGATAAGCGAAAGGCTTGAAACTGACACATGCAGCCGTGTGAGGGAAGACTTGATTCTTGTGTGGCGGAACTTGAATACTACTCGCCAGGCGATTTGACTGAGCAACACCAAGAAATTACTGTACGCCTTGTATACTGATTTCATTTTAACTCAGCACGATTTTTTTTTTGAGTTGTTATGGGATACGGAGCTAAATGGAAGTCTAAATGAACTAGGGCAATTAAGGAGCTTAACCAGTGATAGCATCATGAATGGAAATAACTAATTCGGCTTTTAGACCATAATTGTAAGCTAAAATATAGCATGCGTGAATACTTCAAAGGTGCATAATTTACATAAATCAATGCCGCAAGTGATCCTCAAAACAGTCTCAAGCACAAACACGTACGTCCACAAAAAGCGTTTATCTCATAAAAACTTGGTACATAATTCAATTTGTAGTGTCAGACTGATTGCCGAACAGTCAGAATCAGGGTAAGACTCGAAGTATAGAATTTCGGAGACATTTCCTTTTTATCTTTTATAGTTGTTGAAAGTGCAATATTGAAGTTCCGATAAAATTCTGAAGATCCTGAAATGCTGTGAAGACTTATTAACAGGCGCAGACTCACTAATACTCAACAGCTGCTCTCTGTGATAAAGGGATGTTATTCAGATACGACAACTAAGGGAAAACAAATATTGTGGTCATAAAAAAAATCCACTTTGGGCAGCTAAAAATTAAATTATATACTGTATTCAGGTCAGATCACAATTATTGTGCTCTTTCCACTTAAGCCAACCAATTGAACAAGCACCAAAAGAGGCAAGTCATTTGCATTATCTCATTAGTCATGCAAATTTCGGACAGCCTGAGAAATTTTTCACCCAGTTAACACTGGCGAAAAAGCATATCACGTTCCCTCAAAGATGAACGACTGGAACTACTCTACAGACGCAGAAACACCGATAGAATCATCGAAACCCGAGAGCCATCAAGTGGTAATCATATGCTCCCTCATAGGAACATTGATTGTGTTAACGCTACTGGGTAATACTCTGGTAATTACAGCATTTTGCCTGTGCAAAGAACTGCGCACCATTACAAACTATTTTTTGATCTCGCTGTCAGTAGCGGACCTTCTAACAGCTTTGCTTGCTATGCCGATTTTCATGGTTTCAAGAATCTTTCAAGACAGGTGGTTTCCCGGTGGAGCTGTGTTCTACGACGTTTGGCGATCGATAGACATTATTTGCGGTACAGCATCCATTTGGAATCTTTGCCTAGTGAGCGTGGATAGATTTCTTGCGGTCACCTCTCCACTTAAGCATTTAGTAATACTCACACCATTTCGCGCCAAAGCTGTTATTCTGCTAGTCTGGGCGATTTCGTTGGGTCTGTCAGGCCTTCTACACCTAACCTGGAGCTACAAGGGCATTCTCATCACTGCCATAAGCTTTTTCTTACCGCTGCTAATCATTCTTTTCTCATACGTCAAGATTTACCAAGTTACCACAAGGTCGTGCGTTTTGCGTCGAAACGGTGGTACTCAACTCAAAAGGGATGTTCGTTCGGCGAAGCAAATGGTTTTGGTGATCAGCGTGTTTATTTTGTGTTGGGTCGCGTTTTTTGTGTTGACTTTGATACTTTCTACAAAGAAATCGATGAGGTCTTCCATCAACCCGGCAGTGCTAGATGTCGTCAAGTCCTTAACATATCTTAATTCCTGTATAAATCCGCTGTTGTATACGGTTGTCAGTAGAAAATTTAAAAAGGCAATAACAGATATCTTGCACGGTCAGCAACCAAATTTGACGCGCAACAGATTGAAACTGTTAGCAGCCAGAAGGACCGATATGGGCTCCATTCTTGGTTCATTTGATCTCTCAGGGAAATCAACTAGTTTTAGGTATCAGGTGCCTGTTATGGCGCCGGCACGTAACCGAGAACAAATGGCAGCCATGATAGAGAGAGAAACGGTTGTTTGAGGTAAAACTGGAAATTTAAGGTACAGTTGCATGTACCACATGTCTCGCATGATTTCACCTGAGGTTAAACGCGAAAACTTTTTTCGGTTAAATATCAAAAGCTGTTTTTTTTTATTTTTTCGCTCAAACTAAAGCAAGCTACAAACAAACTGGCTGCGGTGATTGCAATAATGTTTATTAAGAATAAATGAAGTCAGCCATCAAACGTTTGCTGTGTGTTTTTCGGCAGAATCATGAAACAACAAAAGGTTGCGCGGAAACCGACAAAAGGAAAGAAATTACAATAAGTAAAATATTGAATTTAAAACTTTATAACAAAACTAAAAACTTGAGAGAAAAATTTGCCGATTGTCTAGGGGATATTCTATTTCCAGGCGGAAGGATCTGATTACAATTGCTTGAACACGAAAGCATATAGACCAAGCCAGAGTAATGAATGAAACCTGATTATGATTTACCACAAAAGTAACAAGCTTATGACATCACTATAATAAACGACGCAAATGGTTTAATCGAGTAAATTTGTGGCTGCCTTTCATGAGTAATGCAAATGCCAGAAACGGCAATGGATGAGTTTCGCAGTCAGCTTGTGTTTTTCCCTGGTAACAGTTTTTCTTTTATTCATTCTTTCTCGTTCTCTGGTTACATGCGACATTTAAGTTGGATACCGAGAAGGAAAAATTCTGAATCCAAGTTATTAGCGCATCATCGCTGTACTGAAGGGATTTTCCCCGATTGTAATAAGCTTTGTTTTGAACCACCGCTGAAAAGGCTTGTTAAAAATTAAATAAAACGTAAAGTTTCCTCGCAATTATGCTGATCAGAGAAATCTTATGCTCAATGTTCCCACTGTAAGTTCCTATTTATCTGTGCCCTCCTGCCAGTTTAAATCTGTCTCAGTGTCCATAAGGAATGATCTTGGTGGCGTTCAATTAAGGCAGCGGCTAATATTGTTAATAATTTTATTTATCAACAGCGCCGAACCCAGTCGAACCCAGTAAGGTAAGAGGATAACCTTGGGCGATTTTTTTTCCTTCCCTACTGACATGACTGGAAAGGTCGATGTCGGTATTGACACCGTAATGTCGAACAAGGGTTAAATATAATTTTCACATTACAAACAAAAATTTTCTTCAATTGTTTTGATATGACTGCTCATTTTTGGGAATGAGAACAGGATGAGAAGATATAACTTCGCGTGTGCTCAATCTATTGGTCACAGGATTCCCGCTAATCATAGAGTATTAGTGTTTTTGATTGGATGACTTTAAGCCGAAAAATATCCCAAGTTCTCCCACCCCTTGAATCAGTTCCTATTGTTTGATCTTTCTGCGCATCGATGTTCTGCAGTTTTAACTTATTTCTTTCACACTGAGACGAAAGAGATCACGTGATACAAATCGTATGGCAATCACCAACCGAAAGCTTTCCTACGATTTTCTTTTCTTCCTCCTGTTTTTAGCACTATGAAAAACATGGGGAAGGGAGGGGTTAGGGCCCCTCCGGCCGCTCCCCCTGGACGGTCCTTGATGTCAGACGATGACATTCAGCTGGAAAACTGTCATCAGAATTTCAGTTGGCTGCCAAAACTTCATTTTGCCATCTCAAGGGGGTATTCTACTAGAACCGTACGTACTTCATGAGGAATGCATAATAATGCTACTGAACGCTTGAAGAAAATGGAGATGACGAATTGTTTTCGTCTCACATATCAGGTTTGGAACAAGGAGTTTACGGCAGAACTTATGTAAGCAAAACGAGCAAACTGATTGGTTAAATCGACAGATCAAGAATTATTCGGAAAACACTTGGCAGTGTTTCATTTCTAGTAAGATATTATTTGTATTTTATCGGCACATCAGGACCACGTTGATGTGGAGTGCCAGATTATAGAATTATCATAATTAGCGTCATCGTCATCGTTATTACCATTGATTATCATCACCAGCAACGTTTTCTTGTAATGTGTGTTAAGTGAAGTTGAAGTTCAATTGAATCGCCATCGTCATTATCATAAATCATCGTTGCTGTGCCGGAACCGCCTTAATCTCATTCTACGCAAGGCGCTGAGCCCTCCTGGATCTTTTCCTCTGATGATTAGAAACTCCAATGGAAAATAGTCGAGTCACTAGGGGGTCCACGCAAACTCTGAAGAAAAAATTCAAGCGTGCTTTATTTAAAAAGTTCTAGTCCTGCAAAGGGGTGCCATCGCGCAAGACAAAGAAGTTAAAATGAATAAAAATATCATAGCATAAAGTTCCTTAAAAGTCTTTTACAAGACTATTGTACTGAAGACACACTCTTCGAAACCGTTCTCGTCATTTATGCAAATTTAGCTTAAATCAAGAGCTGTCGTTTGGAAAGAAATATTGAAAAGAAACTTTTCTCAGTGCGAAATGTAAAACAATACCCGAGTGTCAGAAACGTTCGACAGCGATCAACAGTCACGTGACATTTCCGTCATATTGCCAAGAATGTAACGCAAGCGCAGTCCTGGCGTTCCATTCCAGTTTTGAACGTTTCATGCAAATGATGTAAGTATATCGTAGCCCCACCCCGATCCAACATCAATTATGTGGATTGCGCACGACTGTGCGAATTGACACTGAACTGAGCATAGATTGACAAAAAACTTACATCATTATTTGCAGTAATGAAAACATGTGTTGAACATGCAGAGTTTTGTTATGATTACCAAATTAAGTGATATTTTGAGTCATGACTGCTATTGCCACAACAACAATAAGTAGCTTTATTTGACCATAGCTTCATACAGTATTGCAAGGGCACGTATCTTAACAAGAACAATAAATAATAATGTAATACAAAGGAAAAAAATATTAAAGATACATCAGTCTGATTTAGATAATATATTATTACGCGAATCTAAGCGAAATAGAATGAACTTCTTCAATTCAATATTAACAAAATAATCGGGAGAATTCATCAATTCCTTGGTATCTTCTATTGGGGATTACTGGGTGATATTCGTTAGGTCATTTTTTATTTTGCTATAAAACGTGGTCCTAAGAACTGAGTATTTAGGACAGCTAAAAAGAAAGTGTATTTCATCTTCAGCTTCATTCGATCCACAAGAAGTGCAGAGTCTATCAAACCGTGAGATTTGATCATATCTACCAGTCTCAATCATTAGTTTGTGATTACCTATTCGTAGTTTCACTATTTCTTTGTTATTGCATAATAGCAGGGGACGTGACAGTAGTATTAAGTCAGACCCAATTAAACTAAAGAAAGACAGTGAAACAATATTTCAAAGGTGCGTAAAGTAGGACTTTCAATTCTTACTTTTCAAGTATACCTATATAGCCCTTTTGACCATGCACTAAAACTATTTCCTAAATTCCGTTAACTGAATCAAATTAAAAACTGAAGAAATTGAAATTGACCAATTAGCATGCTTGAACTGCTTGTGTTAATTAACGCTGATTCTCAACGAAGTATCGAGTTATGGAGAAAATAACTCAGTTTCATTTGAAAACAAGACGCCTGTAGGCGTTTACGCGGGATGTGTTTGTCAATATTACAGTGACACTAAATTTGAATGGTTGCCCCTGCACAGACAGAATCTTTTCATACGCACAAATAAATGTTAATGTAAATGTAAGCAGTTGGTAGAGTATTACAAACATCGCTCGATAAATTGTGAGTGAATAGTAAACTCACTGTTTCGATTCGTGTGAACTCACTGGTTTGATCAATGGCTCACTGGTTTCAAGCACACGCTTGGCTATCCAATTATCCACGGCTCAATAAACAGTGACATTGTTCATTGCCAGAAATTTAGGACAAGATGGCGGCGGCGCCTGCGCACCAAGGCCAGAATGGCGGCAAACTCATGTAAAGAAATGTATGGAGATATGAAATTATTTTCATATATATAAATAATTAAATTGCGGTTCGTCATATCACGACTCGATACATGTTCAGTAGTGTACAAGCTTCGCATTTGACTTATCAACGGCTACTTAGATAGATGATTACTTACTTCCCGACGCCTCGACCAATCCATCACACATTGATGCTCCATTCTCCATACATTGCTTTAAAATCGTAGCGAAGTCATGCCACAAACTCGTCCACTGGCAAGCAAACCCTTTCACAATGTGAATCATCACGACTCGATATAACTTCTACGATGTTTAAACGATATAATTCTGCCGAAAAATGCATGAATTGCCCACGGCAAAATACTTCCAAGGACGTCCTTATCTTTCTCATTTTTCGTCTGTAGCACAGCAAGCGGACGCCATATTTATGTATGAAAGAAAGCTAGAAACTCGAAGCTTTCCCTGCACGAGCCGCCATTTTCTTTGTTGATCAACACTGGTGTTTCATGGGATATAAACTGGGTTACAGTCCCCCAGTAACCCTAGATTTGGTTTGAATGGAAGTAAATACGCGCGAAAATCGAACACAGCTTAATTTATAAAGGCTATCACACTAATATTTAAACCAAAAAAATGTCGGACATTGTCGAGAATTACTTTGCACCAAATAAAATATCTACAGAGCTTAGATTGTGCAATATATCGTATGAAACAGCGTCTTTCTCACTCGTTTCAGTGTTTATTCCTTTGCGTTATACAGTATACCGCTGGTAGTTGTTAGCGGGCTCGAAATGTCCGCGATTTCTGGCGATGGGTTCGATCGCTGGCAAACACACAAGTTTGTGGCGTGACAGTTTGTGCAATTGTTAACGATTCAATACACAAAACCAAAACAACGTTAATTTTCTGATTAAATATTAAGTTTTCTCAGGTAAGCCTCCATTTACAGCTGAAAAGCAAAGGCGTTTAATTTTTGCCTCGAGTAAAACTACGCGAAAGCAAAGCAAGCGAACTGCGAGTCTCTTGTATAGCTAATTTATTGACTCGAATTTCACTGATCAGACTGATAAAAGTTATTTGGAAACACACGACGAATCAGGCATTGAAGCATATAAAAGCACGGTAAAAATTCACATCTCACGGAGCAACCACATCCAAACCTGTAATGTTTTGCAAGGTGGATTCCCAGTCTAAGAGCTCAAACGAACTTCGCTTTGATCACAAAACCACACTTACTGATCTGCAGGGCCCGGTTGTTCGAAAGCCGATTAACATAATCCAGGATTAGCGTAAACTTTGGTTGCAGTTTTTAACTGCTGGATGAAAGTTGTTTTCGCTGCATTTTGTTTTTCAGGTTTGACTTCCCCTAATCTAAAATTTTGCTGAATATCGGCATTGAACAACGTTTGGGGACAGAGAAATAAGTTCCCTGATGAATTCTTAATCCTGGATTAGCGTTAATCGGCTTTCGAACAACCGGGCCCTGTCCTCAAAGAGGGATTTCTTCATTATGAACAAACTTATCTCCACCGTTGAGGCTGCCGAGTGTTTCTTACAACTTATTCTTTTGATTTACAGCTTTAAAGAGCAGTGTTTTCCTTCTGAGACCGGCAAACTACTATCTTGTAAATTCACGCCTCATACACAAGGAAGCCATTTTTCTCACGCCAGCCTTTCTGTAGTTTCCACCTTGACCTGGCACGGTCCTGGCACGTGATTCCAGGATGATGAAAAGCCAATGAAATCGGACGATTTTCTTGAGAGCCAATGAAATCGCACCATTCTCTCGAGACTCCCCGCGGGAACGGGAAACTTTAAAAAGACATTACAATTTGTGGCTACGATGAAAACGAAATTCGACTGAAACCTTAACGCGGTCCTCATCCCGCGTAATAAACAGGAGATGCACCAAAAGGAAGAAATCTTCAATCACCAGTATATATAACGATAGTCAAAGAATGGCATTTGCTTTTCTTGTGCTTAGCCAGAATAGGATTTGCGGTCGCTTCCAGTAGTGCAATAAAGTACGAACATAGTTATTCCATTCACGCGCAATTTATTAGCAATCAAGCTTAATTTGTAACATTAACACACGACTAAAGCCCGTGGAGAAAATTCTTTGGCTATTTGTTGTTTTTAGCCAGCATTCCTTCGATCAGTGGAAAGCTGCATCTTGATACAGTCGTTATTCTGGTTATAATATATGCTGAACAGGGAAAAAATAAAGAAAACACTTGGTTTAAGAAAACGAACGTCTCATCATTCAAATTTTGTACATATCGCTAGAACCGTTATTGGCCCAGTAACAAGACATGAGTCCATGTGCCATCAAATCTTATGCTGTATCCACCGGAAATACAGATAACCCCTCAGTTACAGTTGCTTTTGTGGAAACTCTTTTGTTAGCTCGGAGTGACATGAGTGGCTGTATTTTTCAATCTTTTCGTTCTTTCTCGGTTTCAGACGCAGCTGTGCTTGAAGACAACTGTAAGTACAAATGATATCCCGGTAGTTACTGTAAGTGCAACCTCTGTAAATGATAACCAAAACATGGTCACTTTTGACTTTACCAGCCCGTTTAAATCGAGCTTAAAGAGAGACTAGATTTCTGAACCAATCCAAAATGTCGGCGGTCGGCCTTTGCGATTCAAACTGCGCATGATGCCAACCTCATTCCCAGGATCCATATCCCACCTCTTCCTTTTCCTTTTCAAGATCATTGGAACGATGTTGATTTCATGATTGCGACCAATTAATTATGCGGCCGGTGGACTTGCTTCGTGTTTTCGTTGGCTCATCGCTTTGTCTCGTTCATTTGTCTTAATCTGAACAATTGTACTTTACAAGTTTCAGGATACGAGCCATGCAAAGAGTGACCAGCCTGTCGGTACTTCGAAAAGTTTTGCTGGAGCACTCAGCACAGTTTATATGACTTTGTATTAGCACAATGTCAAAGATCCTGCCGACTTTGCTGAACATCTGATAAGCATTTGATGATTCTCTCTCAAGTATGAAAATTAGCCTGTACACAGTCACTGACTCTTTGTATAGGTAATCTTTCCTTGTAAAATTAAGGATTAATCATCACGTGTGTTTGCAGAGGTTGCCGAAATTGCCCCAGTCGCGTAGCGGCGAGGGCAATTTTGGCAACTTCATAGTAATCGACCCTCTTGATTTGTAAAAATGCCCGTTCAGTAATTTTCAGTGCTCTTTAGTGATAAAAGGAAAAAGCATGGCTGTGCACAGTTTACCAATAGTTGATCGTGTGCACAAATTAAATAGATTTTTTGGAAAAGCTGTTGCTTTTTCCCGTGATGATTCAAATAGCAGCCTGATTTTTTCTCGTTTGTCTTGCAGACGCTACAGCATGGTAGTCTACTGGTGCCAGACTGTGAGATTAAAATAAAGATAAAAAGAGAAGTTTTAATTCTTTTTAGGAATACTCTTGGATTTTTTGGTCATTTTTTGTTAATTGACGTTGGACCATTTATGAACCAGTAAGAGGTCAGTCGAGGACCAGTCGTAACAGTTATTACTGATACGCCAGTGGAGTTTGGGGAAGCCGGCCGTAGAATACTGTTGTAAGGTCACAGGGTGTAAGGCATGGGAATTAAAATATAGTTATCCATCGTTGAACGACAATTTTAATAATTTCCGTTTGCTTTTCTACGTTTGCAGTCGATAATCTTCTCACTAAATGTATTTCCAGACTTGAGCCTGTATTGTATCCAGTGGAAAGTTCTCTCTTCACATCCTCGATTAAATACGCCGTCGTCTTTAAATTCAAAGAGAGGAGGTGAATTAATAAAGGAATTATAAAACTGAAGTCTTGCTCTTATTAATTCAAAGAACAGATAACTGCAATATTCACTAATTTGATAGGCACATTTTGTAAAAAAATTGCTCTTGGTCCTTATCATAAGTAAATGTAGTTAATTCGTCCTCGTTGACTTTGGTGAATACTCCATTCAATAACAGCACACTATTGTAGTAACGACTAGAAATGGGAAGCTTTTGTCTGTGAGACGTTATAATTCCTCATTTTATTGTCCTGGAGAAAACCTATCTTGCGCTTTGTTCACTTACCTCATCGACACTTGTTGCAAGTTGCACGGCATCGTGAGGTCACAAAAGCGTAGCTAGAACTACTCTTTCTGTTACAATCATTTTTGTGCCGACTGCAGTAGCTGCTATAACGATCCCTGCAACCTGCGGAAATTAAGCAAAAGAAATGTGTTGATGTGCTGCAATGGTACAGAGGTCCATTCAGAACAGTATCACTGGCGAGTGAGAGGACACCGTGTGTCTCTGAGTACAAAATCTCTAAACAGATTATAGGAAGGACGAGTCCAGTCGCTGGGGTAGTTATTGACAGTAGTGCGTAGCAGGCACCGCGCAGAGGGAGAGGCTGGGTGGGCTTAGCCCCTCCACTTTTGTGAAGAAAAAGTAGAAATGATAGTAGAAACGAAAAATAAGACGCGTCTCTAAGACTCAACTTAAATAAGACGCGAACTGCACCGTTTATACGTTCTCGTCCTGCGTAAAGTGCCAAGATCACGTATAAATAGTTCGAGTCTTATTTTTGATACAGCCACGTTTAGAAAATTCATAAACTCGGTGTTGTATACATACAAATGCGACAAAAACCCGAGAATAGTCGGTTGAAAGCGATGGATTGGTGTGATCATAACATATTAAAGATGAAAATGCGGCTTCTCACACAATTGTCGAGCTGCTAAGAATAAATAATTCTTTCTCCCCTATCCTGACTGAATTACGCATGTTCATGTTCCTCTGTTTTGTCGGTGTCTTTGCTGGTTTTTTGAGCACTGCGAGTTTGTTCGGCAGCTGACTCCGATCAAAGAAATATGTTGTTAAGGCGCATAAGCCCTTTAAGTTCATGTCTTATGTAGGACGCGAAAGCATTTATACGAGGAAGTTCATGTCTTATTCAAGACGCGGACAAAATAAGAACAGCTAAAAACTCTGTTTTAAAATAAGACGCGTCTAAAATAGGACACGAACGCTTATTTTGTACTATTTACACTACCAATTCGCGTCTTATTTTCTCCTGTATAAATGGCCCTATTAATGTAGGGCTTGCTTGGTAGTATTAATGACTAAATACGCTGGATTTGAATGATGTATATGATATAAAAAATCAGGTTAATACCTTTGCGTCGTTTGTATAACTCCACTGCATTGAAATCTGAAATGTAGAAGAAAGGATGAATTAAAACTCAAAAAAAGGCACCAGTTGGCGCTAATGTCAAAAACTTGTAGAAAAGGGCAAAACGTCGGTACATCTGTTTTAGCTCGGAAAATGACTCAGGTGTTGAAAATAAACATGGGTTTACGTGTTGGCAAGGTGTGGCAGTGGATAGCAAAAACTTTAGCGTTACATTTGGCGGGGAAAATCACTTATTCCGGTTGACTTTTGATAACTTTCAAATTAGCAGAATTTCATTACTAATTATGAAGATGAAGATTGAAAATTCAGTCCTCATTTACACTGATCTATTTTCGAACGAGATAAAACCACCGAAGGATTCCCATGAATAAGACGCAACGTTTTTGGATTTTTTAAGCCTAGAGGATATAATTAAAACCGGTCGTTTGTGTGAGGCTCCCGACTTAGCCAATCTAGGACATAATTTCTTTTTGTTGTTCATGCTAAACGTGGTTTTTTCTTTAACACCAGTTAAAATCTTATCATGATCTGAACATATCATGAGGAGACTCTGATATATAGTATAAATTGTTTTGCTGAAGTTTTCTTCTTCGGATTTAAAACACTCCATTCAAATTTCGTATACAAGTGAGTGGGAGTTTTTGATATATGGGAATTCTTCTCGTCTAAGTTGCCTTACTTGAAATAAATACCGTGCAGTCTTGGTCTTTGGTTCTTTTAAATCTTTCATCTATTTTAATGTTTACGTTTCCGATTCGTGAATGATAACTGAGGAGGAAGAGTTTTATTCTGGTAAAGCCAGATTTAAAGATCATGCAATGGTAAAAAAGCAGCAAAAGGGATATGTTATACCTTCATCAAAATAATGCGCTGTGTTGTCCATAGGGATTGTTACGAAGCTACCTGAGTCGTCCACAGGGAATGCTGTGAAACTGTTAACAAATATCGCAGTAAACAGAAGAAAGCACACAAACACTCGACCCTCCATTCTTAGCTGAAGCAACAGGCAGAGAGATCAAACTTGAGCGTACACGCCGCAAATTGCTTAACTAAGGAAGCCCGCTCTTTTATGTCTGCGGTGGTCAGTTGCAAGTTAATTTTTTGAGATAATTTGCATGGGGCGAAAAGGAAATAAGCAAATAATTATTTCACTAAAGGGTAATATGGTGGTTCATTATTCCCAAACAGAAGTTTTAGCCGATATTAATTTAAAACATGTTCATGAACAAGGATTAACAGATCATTTCGATCCCTCTTCTACCATTATTATCCTTTGATAAGCTATCATCGTTGGAAAGGCGTTAGCTAGAAATTTGAATGTTAAAGCCTGCATTTTTAAAATTCGTGTTTTTCTGACTCCTTTGACACTGAACCATTGCGGCATATATTATAAAAGAGCCATTAAAGCCAGTTCGGTTAATAATGAAGTCTATTACCTAGAGGCAACCTTTTCTTCAAGGGATGCTGTGTATGTTATTAAACTTAAGGCAGGTGTTCCAAAGTTTCACTTGGTATTGCAAATTCTGCATTTCTTAGCAGCTGCCATGTTTACTTTTCTCAGGTTTTTTGTGCTCTTTTGGCGTGGTTGCCATTTGGCCAACTGAACTGGAACAGTAAAACAACGAAAGTCAGATTTTAAAAGAAAATTAAGATATGATTGTCCCTGAAACGTGGTTAAAGTCACCTGTATGGCTGTATGGTGTTGATAATTAATGACACAATGTCATCAAAATAAAAATTTGAGAATTTACGTTAATTTACTGCCAATGTTTTGATAAATTTGCTCACAAGGCACGTGTCCTCGAAATTACTTGCAGTGCAAGGTGGTAAATTGGGCACAGTTTAGATAAGTGATTCCAGATGTTAGTTATAAACCATTTTCATCTGCAGCTTCGCAAGCTTACATCTTGTCAACCCTACATCTATATACATGGGTTTAGAGGTGTGTTAGGTCTTCTGTGTACGGCGTAATTCTGACGTCAGTTTCTCCAATTAAATTCATCTAGACGAGAGAGACAAAAAAATATGAAAACACTCAGTGCAAAGCGGGCATGAACATAGCGAAGACAGGTTGACTAAAGGCAGTGTCAGATCATCAAATAAGTAAATGCTGAACTCACACAGGGTACAAAGATACATGTAAGACTCAACAAAATTAAGAAAATTCGCGAGGCCATGAAAATAGCGAGAACTTATTTCAGGATCTATGCTGAAGAAGAACTTCAGTTTTATGTCGTTCAAAATATATCACGTTTTAAGTCTTCGTTTAAACGGGGGAAAAGTCTACCATTACAACAACAATAATAATAGGTTGACAGTTTTAGTTGTGAATGTCTCCACACTCTCACTGCAAAACATTTAAACGTTTCTATGTAAACAGAGAGTAAGTAATAAGAAATGGAGTACCACTATTATCATCATTTTTAATTTTAGCAGCAAATAACTATTAATTGTTTACATAGAATGTCAAAAATTCATTCAGAAACATTTTAACAGATCAGTATTTTCTTCTAAATATATTCAGTTTACTTAGAATATATCTCGGTGCTCATTTAAACCGATAATGCTTTATGTTCCTGAACAAACCTATCTTCTGTGAATTATCACGGGTTTGTCTAATTCTTGCATTCCGTTCTCATTTTGTTATTGTTAAGGATATGCAAAGTTGCCTTGCGTGTTGTATATTTACTAGCAACTGATCTGCAATTGAAAAGAGTTAAGAATAAGACAGTTAGTTTGATGATGTTGCTGGCTGTCATCAAAGTGTTTCCTCTTACTCAACAGAATTTGAGGTCCGTCCTGTAAGTTATAGACCGAGTTTTTTTTTTTTCGGTTGATTCATGGCCCATGCGCGCGCCATAAATCAACTGGAAAAAATTAGGACCCGTAACTTACAATAAGAACCAAGAAAACGAGGTTAGTAAGATATTTATCTTTGAGGTTAGTCGGGCGCGCGGGAAAGGAAGCTTTCAAATTTAGCGGCCCGCAAAATTGACCAATCACAGCGCGCCTACTAACTGAAATCGATCGTGAAAGATGCGAAAAGTACACCATTGTTTACATAGATAAATTACTATTATTAGACTGTATTTCAATAATAAAATTTAGAGGGTGAGCATTTCTTGATGCGTTTGATCTCCTTACACGCTGGTGACCCACATACAGAGACTCAAAGTAAACGATGGAGGTCCCCGGTCTTGTAGCACTTTTGATAACACTTCTATCGTACCCTGTAGGTGAAAAAGGGCTGCCTTGCTCAGTTTTCCGTTTAGGTGACGAAAATGGAGTTTTCTTTTCTCAAGGCAACACTGAAAGTCAAAGATAATTGGTTTCTTACAAGAGAAAATAAAATATATTTTATACACAAACAAGACGCCTGTTGGCGTTAACGTGGGATGCACTATTTGATGGAAAGATTAGTTTTGATGACTCACTGAAGTGAGATGCTGCTTCTGCATGCGACTAGTTTTGAGTTTTCCACTTTTTAATCCTAAATAATCTAATGAGTCGCCTTGCTTGTTCCAAACTTGCACCCGTCTCCTTTCCGTTTGTCACTAGCGGTTGAGAGTTGAATACATTTGAAATACTTCTCAAGAAACGTGTCGTTGATTTCGACACGAGGGGCAGTTTATTCCAACGCAAACTTACCTTTATGTACTCCTCTAAAATCGAATGTGCACGCTCAGTTAGCGAGTCACAACCTCGGTAAAATTCCAGGGCACGCAGTAAAATTTCACAGTCATTTCACCTAAAGCTATGACATGATGCTTTCATTGTTTTGTTGTTTCCGGCTGTCACGACTCTGTCACTAGCAGTTAAGAACAATTCAAAGCATTTTAAATATTTAAAATATTTCACAATGTAGAGAAAACGAACTGAATCTTACAACGTGGTCTGCCACAGGCACCCCACGTAAATATTGTTTCCTGTGCGCTATAGGTGTCAGCGGTATCAACCATGAGCAAAGAAGATCAAAAATGGCGGCGTGAGCGAAGTTGGAGTTGTCATTGATTTTTTTACCAAAATGAGATTGTTGAAACCAGGCTGGGTTTCCCACGA
>OX419345.1:225000-257500 GCA_948470475.1 Galaxea fascicularis | reverse complement strand
CTGGAAGTGTTGACAACACAATCACAATATGGAATGCTCAAAGATTCCCAGGTTTAGACTTCTTATGTGCTATTAATTGCTATGTACATGTTGCGGGTAAAAAAATTTAAACTAGTTTGATTCTCAAATTCCTTTATCTCCTTAGCCTAATTATTCAAAATTGGGGTTAGGAGACAAAGGAAATTGATTTTCAACCTCAGTTAAAAAATTCTTTCCTGAATTCAATTTTTAGCTGCAACAAAATTACACATACATGTGCAGACTTCTTCTTTTGTGTGTTGCATTCTTGACTGAGCTACACACCTCAACAAACTCATTGTCTTGGCTAACATTAGCCTGGCCTCCTCATACTGGTAGCTGTATGGCCCAAATAATAAAGTGGAGCGAAAAGAATCAAGACCACCATTAAATATCAAAGATCAACTAAGGGTTTTGGTCATGACAGAACAGGCTGTGACCCAAGCCCACCTCTAATGATGGACTTCTTAATTTGAGGTGTCTTTACTATTATTATTGTATGTCCTTATAATTATGTTCAGAGTGTCATGTACATGACTATCATAATTCTCTTCAAACAATTATTTTGTTTTAGATATTGTGACTATTTTGAAAGGACACACTGGAATGGTGAAAGGTGTCACGTGGGACCCTGTTGGGAAATATCTAGCTTCTCAGTCAGATGACAAGACTCTTAGAGTGTGGCACACATCAGATTGGCAGCAAGAAACTTCTGTTACTGAGCCTTTTGCTGAGTGCAGTGGAACAACACATGTCTTGCGTCTTAGCTGGTCTCCAGATGGACATTATGTGGTATCGGCACATGCCATGAACAATGCAGGCCCTGTGGCCAAGATTCTGGAACGAGATGGCTGGAAAATGAAAATGGATTTTGTTGGTCACAGGAAAGCTGTCACCTGTGTGGTGAGCATGTGAAATAAGTTTATAAATGTTATGTAAGTACTATTCACCCTGTTAAGAATAATAATAGTTGAGACCTTTTTGTTTTTACTCCCAACTTTTCATCAATTTGTTTTCATACAACAGAGATTTAACCCCAAGCTTTTCGTAAAGAGAGTGAGTGAGGATTCTGCCAGACTCAAGGTATGGACCTTACTATCCATGTATATATATATAACGTTAAAAAGGAAGCGAGGATGGACAACTTCTGATGTTAAAAAAAGATAAAAACTATAATAAAACGTTTCAGTCAAAGACCTTCTTCAGTTCTTCATTCATGCTGTGAGGTTTGGACTGAGAATCCTACTGATCCTCCTGACGCAGTGACACCTTTGTTGGCTTGAGAGACCTACTAACAGTTATATATATAATAATGCACTGCGCATCGCTCACTGGTTTTACCAGTTTGAGCACTCTGGCATGACTAAATGGTACCACAAGTGTGGTATCATTTGGGGTGGCTATATAGCCTTACCTTCATCCCAGCATCAGCACTGCACTGATGAGGCCCAGAAGGCCGAAACAGTACTGTCTGCAGTTAGTTATATATATATATATATATATATATATATATATATATATATATATATATATATATATATATATATATATATATATATATATATATATATATGTGTGTGTGTGTGTGTAAATGATTGTACAACACAAATTCCATCAGCTTTGCTTACCTCATGCATGTATCACCTTCTCTCTTACAGACAACTGTAGTTCTCATAGTTTTCTTTCCTTTCTTTCCCTTGTTAGGCCATAGCCACATGTCTTCTAATTTTTAATTCATAATATTATCCTCCCATCCCTCTTGAATGTTTACACTCTAACTCCCTTTTCATTTACTACATACATGTACACATTTGCCTTTTGTCTCTTATTTCTGACCTCCTCACACTACACTGCATGTACTTACATAGTTGTTTATTAACTCTCTGTTTTAATTTTGTTGTTAGCAATATTCTTGTTGTGCAATTGGAAGCAGAGACAGATCTCTCTCAGTATGGGTAGGTTTATTGGCTAGAAGCAGCCACATATGCAAAGCTGGCAGTTAGCCCCATAGCATGAAGTGTCTACATGCTACAATTGGGGAAGTGTTACCTTTAAAAGGCAAATAATACAATGTATTTTAATGATTAATCAGTTTATTTATTTCAAGTAAAGTGTTTTTGTAGTGTAGCAATTCTGATATTTAGGATGGAAACAGAATTCAAGTTACTGTAATCTCACTTTAAAAAGGGCTTTCTGTTATTCTTCTGTCTTGATTCACACAGCTAACTTCACTGAAGAGGCCACTGGTAGTTATGCATGACTTGTTTAATCACTCTGTCATGGATGTGTCATGGTAAGATATGATTACATAGCCAGTACCATGAACATCAGTCTGTCATCTGACTAATGATTATTGCTTAAATTTCTTTTACAGGAGTGACTCAGGTTTCCAACTGCTAATTTGTTCTTGGGACGGAACTGTGGCTTATGCTGATTTCACAGCAGAGGAACTTGGCAGACCAATGTCTGAGGAAGAAAAAGTATGTTGCTTATTGTTATATTGTATCATACAGCTGTAAGTAAAATTTACAAGTACAGTTTTTTTTACCTCAATACAGAGAGCACTGCCAGTACTTACAATTGCTTACATTACTCACATGACTGTACTTACATTATTGACAATAAGATTCTTACACTACTTACAATATGGTATTTACACTACTTAAAATGGAGTACAATTACATACAATACTGCAAAGAACTGTATACATATCTAACATCTAAAGTTGCACCTCTCATCATCAGTGGATGCTATAATAGTGGTATCAAGCCAATCCCCATCCATTTGTGAAGAAGCTATTATACAGCAAATTTCTAATTTTAACTTTAAGTAATTATAATAAGTACAGTTCTAAATGCTGTTTTTTTTTTTTTTTCCGCAGGAAAAGTTTCACAAGCAGGTTTATGGCATAAGCATCAGCAGCAGCAAGTCCAACTTTGCCAGTGCAATTATTGAAAATCCTGAGATGCTAAAGATTCAGCAAAGACATGTCATGAAACAACAAACACTGGCCAATATTAACAAACCTAATGAACCACCCCCTCCCCTGATATCCTCCACAGGGACACCAACCAAACAGGAAGCATCAGCTGTTAGTGGTAAATATAATAGTAATAATGGTAATAATAATAAAAATAATATTTGTATAGCGCTTTATCACAAAGGTCTAAAGTGCTTCACAAGTGATTATTTACTAAGATAAAAAGAGTGGTACATGTACGTTTTAAAGAGAAGACTTGAAAGAGCTGACACTACATTCTTAATATGATGAGGAAGACCGTTCCACAGCTTGGGGGCACATACTGAGAAAGGTTTGTCACCATATGTTTGCAAGCTGGAGGATGGTACTTGTAACAATATTAAATTATTAATGATAATTATTATTAATGATATTGAAAGACACTGTTACCAGTAGTGTTACGTCACTACTTGTTATAGTGTAACTGAATGACGGCCCAGTTTGTTTTGATTTTCATGTGAATGTTTTAGTTTATGGTTCTTTGGTTTAGCAATCTTGAACTTCTATCTGTTATTGGCTGTTGAAACCCTGCTAATGATGTATCACTTAGAAACTGTACAATGTGTAAGCACCAATGGACAACTACAGCTGTTACAGATTCTAGCACAAAGAGAGCCTGTGTATGGGAAAAAATGTTAAATTTAGCCATGTGTCACAATGAGAATTGAGCCATGTGAGCCTCTATATATCAGACAGATGTTCCTACACCTGAAATATAAGGGAGTTAAGCCAACTACCGTAGAAATCAAATGTAGGAGTGTTACTTTGCGGTTTCATTCATTCTAATATACATGTAAGAATGTGTTTTAATTTCTAAAGTAAGTGAAAAGTGATTGAGCCACTTTAAGAGTTAATACATATGTATATGAATTAAGTGTCTTCTTTTATGCACAGTTTTATGAAACCATTTGGATTGAAGATACAAAATGGTTAACTTACTTGAACACTTTTCTGGGTCTTTGTTCTCTAGGAACCGCCAGCATAAGTCCTCCAAGTACAAGTTACTTAACCAGTCCAGTTACCAAAAGCCCTGCATTAGATCCCATGGTGAGTAACGAGAGAAGAGATACAGTTGCTTGACTCAGAGACAAAGTTATTTTTATTACTCTGGTCACGAAATGTTCACTTTTGAAGTCGTTTATATGTGATATCCATGTAAACACTTTGCTTGCTTGGTTTCAATCATTCTTAGGGCCTGATTACATGAGCCGGGCTGCTTCTAACCGGGCTGGCCCGGTTGTCATGTAATCGCAAAGTTGATTTTTGTTGCGTTTAAGAAACATGCCGAGATCCCGGCAAAGTGACACCAGCCCGGCTAACCGGGCCAGCCCGCCTCATGTAATCAGGCCCTTAGAACTTGTTACCAATTTTATTTGGTACATGTACGCACTGGATCTCGTCGGAAACTGTCATGTTTGTTTTATGTTTTTTCTTAATTGGGTGTTTTGTTTCATATCTAGAATGTCCGCGAAAGACAGATAGAAACAAGAACCAAAGATGGTCGGCGTCGTATCACTCCCTTGTTGGTTTCTTCCATGGAAGTCAGGTGAGTGATTACCTGCAGGTTGATCAGTGAACCTTTTGAATATTTTTGTTCTTGTCTGAAGACTTTTTGTGTTGTTCAGTGATTCACCGATGCCATTTGGAGGTTCATCAGCATCTGTGTCGCCCTCTGCAGGAAACTCTAGTCTGTCCAGCACATGTCAGCCACCCTCCGCCATACCGACTACAACTCAAGTAACGCTAATAATACTTTTCTTAGTTTATTTTACTTCTAAGAAACTTTCGCTTATACTAGAAGGTACTTGTTTTCTATAATAGTGCTAAGGAGTAAGTTGTTCTTAAGCACTGTTCCGATTATTATTCGTCTCATACTCCACGAAACAAAACCCATTTGTAAATTGCTCAGTTGTCCTTTCCACAATTGTCACGACGTTGTGATGCCCAACAGTACTTGACAGTGGGCCATGAGTAGGTATAATGCACCCGTGCCTTTTTTTTCTGTTATAAAACACCGAAAGACAGCTTTTGTAAAGGAAAACGTCCATGTCGTATAAAAATCACATCCACATGATTTGTTTTTCGTTCGGATTCTCTGCAAACTCTGTGTTTCCTGTCATGTTTTTGCAATAAACTTGTTGTCGGTTTGTTTAATACTTCAGACGTTAGTGGCCCTGGATTCAAGGATTGGTGAAAATGCTACAACTGGATTCACAAACAAGTAAGAATCTTGTGCGATCGCTGGTTAAGAGCTGAAGTTGTAAGCTTATCTTGCTGAGACTTCTAGTAACCAATTGTAACCTGTATATATTACGTAACTTTATACTGATGTATAGAGAGAAAGTCCTTCCAGAGGGAACCGCGCGAAGAGGTGCTACGTGCGAGCCTGAATTAAGTCTTGCAGTTGGCTTTACACGCAGGTTGAACCTTCGTCAGAAAATCTAGTCTTCAAACTCACTATCTCGTTTCGGGAAACGCTCTTTCGTCCGGATAAGACCTGATAAGACCGGATAAAACAGGGTGATACCTTGCTTTAACTGAAGTAGTATTACTCTGCACTTATAGAACGGAACCACAAACACAAGGAAGAACTTTATTCATTCGGTTTTCGTTCTATTGCACTTGTTGAATGCGCTTCTGTTTTGTGATTAGAACCTCAGACAAGGCCCCAGAGAAGGTAGAGATAGCTTCGGTCAAACCTGTCTCAGCAACAATGAAGCCCATTACACCAGTAAAGACTTCCTCTACTGCCGCCACAATATCAGCAGCTTCAACAACCAGCACATCTGTTGCAGTGAAGAGAAAAGCAGACACTCCTACAGCATCGCACTCAAAACGAGCCAGGAAAGATGGTAACACTTCTGGTGTGTGTCTTGATCATTTAACAGCTCTTTTGTTTTGGACACAGCCTCGTTCAATCGAGGAAGAAAGGGGTCAATCGATCGATAGATCGATCGATCAATCAATTAACCATTCTGTCAGCCAGCCAGTCAGTCAAACGTCCACTTTAACTCATACACCCACTCTGCCCGGTTTGCGAAGATCGTACAATATTTTTTCTCTTTTTTTAAAGTGAAATTTCCGCTGTTTCACTTTCTGCACCCGAGAAATAAGAAACTTCATAACAGGTGTATTGAAAATGTCCGTGATTTTCGAAGTTATACATGTCATTCGCATTCACCTGTATGATCACCTGATATCACATTTCGGAAAAGGAGTTTGAGTAATTCATGTCCATTTTCTTAATTTTTTAGGCAAAAATACAAGCAGTTCAAGCTCCGTGAGTATATATTGTCTTCATGGTTTGCGTTGGCACGATAAAAGACCGGTGCGAGTAAATAACCTTTTCACCATTCTCTCCGTGATAAAACAGGAATCTCAAATCTATTTTTGTAAATACCTCGTGCAATTATACTACACTATTGACTACATGCCGAACAAAGTTTACAATGAATCCCATGTAAAACAAATTTTAGCCAAGGCTACCGAAAAATCTCGTTCACTCCTATTTTGTGTACAGAGTAAACAGCGCGAAGACAAAACAGATCAAGAGGAAACTGTTGACGCCTCATCACACATCAGACATGCTGTGGCAATTCCATACCCAGTTCCTCATAAAAGCCTGACAGTTCAGGTATTATTATCTCTTGTTGTCGATTTAATCGCTCATGTTTTTTTTAGCGCAAAGCAGTTTTTTCGTTTAACTTTTTTTCTTGCTTCGTGGCCATTATAGTTTTAACAATCGTCATAATCGCCATTTACTCAATCAGATAGAGATAAAACTGAACCCATGTTTTAAAGTTACTCCTCCGCTCCGGTTACTTGTTTATTCTGGTTTCTTTTTGTTTTTTTGTTTGCTGTACTAATCGTAGTCTAAAGCCGCTCAGTATTATGCATGACATGGTTACGTGTTGTTGCGTTAACCTGATGCCATTGCCTCTATCATTTTTATTCACGAAACAGTAGGACTGTATAGTGCTTTTTCATTGTCTTTCAATACAGATCAAAGGCTCTGGAGGTGAACCGGCCTTAACACTCGACCTGGACAACAACTTGGCAAGCCAAGGTAATCTATAGAGCGCTTAGTCTATCAACAAAATACAAAAGCTGCACAGGACTAACTGACCCCTCTGTGGGTGACAAGCTGATGCCTCGGTTTTTCTTGTTCGCTGAAGAGTAGTCAGCCTCCATTCGGAAGTTTTCGTACCCTGTTGTCTGAATTAGTTCACCTAATCTACACTCCAGAGTTAATTCTCTGTTCCACCTCTTGTATGTGTTTATACATGTAGTGCTACGCGGCACAACATATCTTTGTACCCTTACTTAATCTACAGTGTAGATTAGGTGGACTAATTCAGACAACAGGGTACGAAAACGTCCGAATGGAAGCCGGTTTCTGCTTGTTTCTTGGTGAGATGCTACAGGATGTTACAAAGAGAGTTAATACGCTCTTGATGAGAGCCTCGTTGTAGACAACTTCGGACTTCCTTCCTCCGGCTGTTTCCAATTTACATGTAAGCGGTCTGAATCGGCGTTCAAATCAAGCATCTTAAAGTGGTGAGAGGGGTGGCCAGAAGTGACCTGAGCTGTTTGCGTTTTCTGCTATTGTTAGAAACTATTAACCATTAACTATTTATACCTTTACTTGGACAGACGCATCGTGAAGCAAACGTCTGGTATTAGATACTGACAGCGTGATGGCACGTCTAACCAAATGGTCAACGCGCCTCTAACAAGAAAGACAACATATCTTTAAAAAGTGTTAAACAGTCTGCCCCGAATTAATGAATGATGCGTAATGAGAAATTTTAACAGCATCTTTCACAGCTCTTACAGCGCTGTTACTGCTGCCTGCTAAAAGCCTATAGCTCAGTGGGTTCAATTGGTTGATACCTTTTTTTAGGAGCCAGAGTGCATGTCCTTAAGTGCTCTACAGCCGGGAAACCATTGTGGGAGACTGTAGTGATGAGTCCTGGTATAGCCCTGGCTGGTAATCGGTGAGTGAGTGTTCGCCGAATGCACCGAATTCGGACGGAGCGAACGTTATGTCTTAACAGTTGCCTGTTTTAATTTTCACCTTGTATTGTGATTTGAGACCGCGTACCACTCATTTCTTAACTGCCCTTTCAAAAATCTTGATATTTTCTTAGTTTCATCAAGTTTACCATCGCTTATCCTTTGTTTGCGTTATTTTAGGCAAGTGGTATGCGTTGCTTGTGAGAACAGAAGTATCGACTTGTTTTCATCAAGTGGACGAAAGTAAGTGAATGTTTCCTTCTTTTGTAGTTTTAGGGTTAGGTAACGTTGGACTGCACTCGAAGCTGCCTGCTGTGCTTTATATTTTGTCATCTGTTGTTACAGACTTCTTCCCTCCATGGTGTTAGACTCGCCTGCGTCCATTCTTCAGTGTAGCCGCCATTACGTCATGCTCGTGACCTCTGCTGGGGGAGTGTACGTATGGTAAGTGGAACATGCTGCTTCTTTTGTTCAGAATTTGTATATCTTGAATGTTTTTCAATATTGCGATCTTTTTCTTAAATAGGGATACGAAGAGAGTGACTGCTGTGCTTAAAAACGAACCTGTCCTTCCTCTGTTATCTGGTAAGTCCTAGACCTTGGGTGGAAGGAGATTAATGCAAAAAGCAAATCCGTCCGCGACACTCGGTGACGTTCCTGAAATTTTGCTTACCTTTTTTTACTTACAATCCCATTGTGACTGCAACTTTGACGAACAAGTGTCGTGTTACATCTGTCTTCTGCAGGACCTGATGTCACCATCACTCGAGCTTCGATATCAGAGCGGGGATTTCCCATAATTACTCTGTCGAATCACGCTTCTTACTCCTTCGACACGTCCGTTGGAGCCTGGTAAGAGATCAACTTATTAAATATCACTGAAACTTCCCTTCATTCTTAATTACCTTTATCTTCGCTATTTTTTCAGGCTGCAGTTAATTTATGCTGATGATCTCCTGGCCATCAACTCAGACCACCAATCTGTGGCACCTACCCAAGATCCCTTGCAGGCTCAGGGGCCTCTGGCGCAGCTTCAGGGACAAAATTCAAGGTCAACTTATCTTTCCTACAATGCTTTTCAGCACGAATATTGACGCAGATTTACGTGCTCTTTTTGTACTGCAAATTGTTAGCAAGTGGAAGGAATAAGAAAACTTATTTTGTGCCCCTTGTTTTCCTGTGTTAGCCAGTAAAAACCGTGCAGTATTTTGTTTCGCTAGAGCGGCTCTGACTTGGAAACGTGAGAGTTCAGTTTCGCTGTTCCTGACGCATTCTGTGCCGTAATTAGCTGGCAGCCCCACTGCTTTTTAACGGAGACTCTCAATTTATTTTAAAGACGTCTTTGTGTTTCTCCAGGTTGGTGGGAGGGGGTGGGGTGAGAGGGGACTTTTAAGGAAACGCCGTGATTCTTTCTGGCAGGTTCGGACGTCAGTCTGCAAGACTGTTCCGCTCTAACCCAGGCAGACAGCAGTCCTCTACAGCAGTTCATTTGGAGGTAAGCCTGTTCTGAGGTAACCATAGTAACTGTTTGCATGAAATGTTTCGTCTATGATTCCGTATGAGTAAGAAAAGAGGCCTGGGACGGGTGAATGCGGAGACTGGATCGTGCTTTAGTACCCAGGCTTTTGGTGCCTTTTTTCGCCTTTTTTGTTTTTGACGAAAGCGTGATTACTGTAGTGGTTAATGATTGTATATAGTGGTCGTGATTATATTAAAAGGTCGATGAAAGAGGTTGATTTGAGCATCTCTTGTGTTCCCTGCATTACATAATCAATCCAGTAATTCCAGTTATTCTGGTTATGTTTTGTCAAAGAACCAGTTATCATCGTGCGTGGTCCTTGGATCTGGTAAAGAGTACTACTTCTGGCTAACAACCTACGTACGTTATTTGTCTCAAGCGGGTAAGTGAGGCTTCGTTTTGCTATGTGTCAACAAGCTTAGAGAGGTTTCAACCACATAAAGACGAGAGAAAACTATTTGTTAAACGGAACAGTGACATTAAGTAACATTTCTTTTGATGCAGGGTTTGAGTCCAGGCTTCGTGAAGTTTGTGAAGAGCTACTTGGACCACCACACAGGTATGAAAGGTAGTAATGCTGAATGACTGATATCACACATGGCTGTCTGTAGGTTGAAGCAATGAACGCTACCAATACCTTTCTTGTCTGACTTCAGGAATGTGCGTGAAATTTATGGCAATAATCAGTAAAATCCTATTAGAAATACCGTGAAAACAACTTCTACAAATTAGATTGCACATTCATTCCTTTGTCGTGACAGCATGTTGCGCCAAACGCAGTCTCATTTTGGGACGAAGTTGGCTTGATCTGTTTTTACTAATTTGTTGTTTGTGTTTTTGTTTGTGCGTGTGTTCCAGCCCCAATTACTTTTCGAGGCGATGAGTGTTTTTAGCTTTCAAAGTGGTTAATGTATCACTAGTTAGGAACGTTGTGCACGTAACATGATTTTAAGTACCTGTGAGGTATCCACGGCTTCCAGAATCCATTTTGTATTATTTGTTTGCAGATCCATAGGCCATCAAAACAAAACCTCGAGCTGGATTCCGTCTATTCTGGTGAGTTAAGTACACTGTATGGCTGATACAATCGAACCACCTTTGTTTGAGTAACGCTGTATTCCTCTTCATTCCCAGGGATACCAGAAAAGAAGCCTCTTACGCGAATTGTTACCGCATATAGGTACCGTGATTATCATTTTTTTTTATTAAATTTGAGTCAAAGTAGTTCATTGATTGATTGATTGATTGATTGATTGATTGATTGATTGATTCATTCATTCATTCATTAATCCATTCATTCAAACAGGAATCAAGAATTAATAATAAAAAGAGAACGATTATCGTGATTGTTTTTGTCTGTGCTGTTTAGTGCGCAAATTTTTCTACCTTTTTTAAGTATCGGACGGTTTTGATTTCAGGAACAAACATCCGTTTACAGAGACTTTTTACGGAGTTCAGGGAGCAGCTGGATGCGCTTAATGTGCGGTAAAGTAGTGTTGTTTACAAGGAATAAAACAGTGTGTCACTTTTGCGTGACGGCGTGACCCAGAGCTTGGTCACCTGTAATGTGACCCATGGACACAAAACATACGGTACAGAAAGCTCTCCATGGAGTATAATGTTGCCTGCGTTTCAAACAAACCCTAGCGTGACCAGTGATAGTTAGAGTGACCATATAGTATCCGGGCTAGCGTGACTTATAATGCAGAATCACCGGGATCTGTGGTGTCGTACTTAGCGCAGCCTGTGTGACGTAGAAGAACCCAAGTCAGAGAGTGGGTCCAGCGACAAAATGGCACATGTTAGCAAGCTTGACAGATAGGGCAAACCTTTGATATAGTATCACCAGGAAACTGTGATCCTGGAATGACCCTAGTAACTACAGTGTCACTTATGGAACGTAACTTGACTCGTGCAGCATAACGTGATGTGCAGCGTGATCCGTGGTACAAGTTCTTATGTGACGAATTTCGTTTGAGACTCAAGAGTAAAGAAACTCGGAAGACCTGCAATAGCTGTTTCTAGCGAGAATGTGGTCAGGGAAAGAGAGCTTTTACAAAAGGCGAACGGAGCATGAAATTTTGCCTACACACCTTGCGGGCATCTGTCGTGGTTACTAATTTAGCACTTAGGTCTTGCCATGGTCCATTCTGTGTTCATTTGTTGCGGGGAGATCCCTTTATTTCCTCAAAGTAGCGACTGCGACACAGACGCCAAGTGTAGATATGCACTTTATCTAAGAATAAACCAAAACATATCAGCTGTTCATGATGGCAATTTAAGAGGAGACGTGTGTGAGTGGTAAGAGTCCTTCAGAATGGGGGAGCAGGTTCAAGTTCTAGAATTCCCTACACAAATAAAACCTGTAAATCATGAATTCACAACGCGGCGAGTTTGTGAGCCTTTTGAACGAAAAAGGTTCTTTTAACCGTAAGACTCGATAATTAGCCAGCTTTCGTCAGTGCTGAACGGCTGAAATATTTCAATCCTAACCTAATCCTAGGAGAGTTTTATTCATAGGGTTAACCTCTAGACTCTCCCTTTCAAATTTATATAGTTATATATGAGTTTGAATAAACATGTATGCTATGCTATGCTAAAGAAGTCACGGATATCATTTGTAAGAAACACTTTGTTTGGAGTGGTTCGTATCTTCCAAACAGTCGTTTTCAGTGGAGAATGGTGTTACGTATGCCTGAAAAGCTATCTCGTTTCGCCTTTTGGAGAAGGCGGGAGAGGGAATAAGCAGTTATTGACAGGGGGGGGGGGATGACAGCTTCTAAATCCTCTGCCATATACATAGCAGAGGCATATATTGGAAGCTTCTCACAAAATTATCTCGTAAATTGCCTACCTCCCTCCCGGTCTTTCTAACGCTTTCAAAACCTGAAGTGGCATTTGCATTACACGTTTACTGCAAATGCGAAAAGCAAAAGATACTGATGACTTGCTAACCTGTAAATTAACGTTAAGGTATCCTACAGCAAAGGGACAAAACTCCAAGAAAATAGGCACAGAGCAAAGTACTTAAACTGCAATCGAACAATTCGAACCTGGAGTTCGTATTCCCGCCTGCATGTGTACATCTAAGTCTTTTGAACTTTTGACGTTACGATCCAGTAGATTTCTGGAAATGAAAACCAGTAAGATAATTTTTACGCTTTCTTTTCATTTAATGTATTTCTCTTTGCCTGAAGTATTGTTCAGTCAAGAGTGATTTGAGTATCATGTCTAGAATTTCTGATCACTCAGAAACCGTCCATTGGCTGGTAGTTTCATGGGGCTGGACTTTTTACAGTGAAGTGCGGTTTGGTCCGTGCTGTTGTGGTTCTTTCGGTGCACTGAAAAAAATTTCACTTAGGTATCCAAGTTATATGTAGTGTCAAGGCTTTTCTGTAACAAAGGAAAGAATTTTGTGAGGTTATTATTTCATGACCCTTCTTCATATTTCACGCTGATTATTTGCGAAAGTTTTTATGTTCCTCAGTAATTGGCCCAAGTTTGCAACTTCGTTACACAGCGATAACAAACGCTAAATTTGTGGGGAAAAACAGGTTGTAATTTTCTGGTATTTCAGTCCACTCTTTGTTCAGTGTAACATGACACAAAAACGATCAAATGAAACTCTTACTAAAAGATTTCTCTTTTCGGTCTGAATTCTATTAGACCGCAGTGCAAGAAATTTTGTTGTGAGTATTGAGATGTCGTCTGACTACGATTTTATTTCAAGTCTGTGGTTCATTTTGACAGAAAAATCCATATCGATAATATCTCTCTCGGTGTTTTTTGTTTCCTTAATCTCTGTATTTAGCCATTCGCTCAAATTTAACACTGAATTTGAAATGAACTACTCGAAAATTTTGTTGGCCGGTGGGTTATTTCCGAAAACTCCTTTAAATGCCTTTCCTTTGAATAACCGTGCTTTTAGAGAAAACCAAGTACTCTCGTACATTTTTAATCTCGATGAAAGATAGTTTGCATTTTGCAGTTAAAGAGGTTGAAAATTATTTAAAGGCTTTCTGTGTGACCGTCTGGGGTAATTTGTATATCAATGTTACGCAACTTCATATCGAATAAATTTTTTAACAGTTCTGCTTAGTAATTTATCGTTCGTGCCTTCCTTTGTGAAAACAAAATTACACTACTCATTTCTCGTGTCAGCAACTAAGATGGTTATTTTTTTTTTTTTTGCATTTCGAATTCCCTCTGATATTAATACATCTAAATGTCGTCCCAGTGAAATATTTGTTGAAGGTTAGGTGAATTTGTTAGTCAGTAGTCAATTTTCCTTATTGTTTTTTATCTCAATTAAGAGTTCAAATTTTTTGTAAGTGGAAAAATTTTTCATCATCCAAAAATCAAATACCTACTGATTGTCATCATTGAGAAACTGAAGGTGTGAATGGAAACTTCCAAAACTTCCCTTTCTATAATGGAGTTCTTGCGTTGTAGTTCTTATGTACACCCTTTCACTCAAACCTGTATGCTTTCATTCAATTTAAAGCGACTGCGCAGTGATCTCTTGTGATACCATTTTCTGTGTTGTTGAAACCCGCTCTAGCAGAATTGTTACTATTGAAAGGGCAGCTACCGAGCAATGTTAGCCCATTTTGCGAAGTACAAGTCAAGCCGGATTTGCTCACTTTTGACCACTCTCGGTTTACTATTTTCCACTGAGGTTTTGTACGAAAGTGCAGCTGTTCTTGTATATTTACATTTCGCGTAGCCCAAGGGAATCTGAACTCAAGCGCAAATTAATTCTCCTGCTCCGTGTGAATTAACTTATAGTAAACCCGTACGCAAAAAAAAAATGTAGATATTTTTTGGTGTACGATACAGTCCCTACAAAGTTGAAAATTGCGCTATTGTCATTATTCATGACAAATTTTGGGATTTTATGTCTCAATGTGAAATTCGCGACCTCTTAGTTTACATCAGTTATAAACGGTATTCGGAGACTCGAAACTTGGGAACAAGACGAAGTGGTTTATCGTACGTTTCAGTGATAGAGCATTGTACTTTGAAGTTCTGATAACGTTTGTTTACCCAATGATTTCTACCAACATTAAAGTTTAATATGAAAAACCGAATTTGTCACTTAAGAGTTGTATTCTATTTTGAAGGTAGGTGTCTTAAGCCGCAGGATATTTGCTTTACGAGGTAATTCCTTTCGAGAAGATGCCAATGAAATTAGGTTAAAAACACTGGGTCAAGGTAATTGACATGTTGCAATGAATATGGGTTTTATTTGTCGAATTTTTGGTGCTTTGCGGAGGAGTAAGTTGTCGCTCTTTCAGGCTAATTGAAATGTTCCATTAAAAAATACCAGCTCGGATACGTTTTCGAAATTCACAGTTTTGGAGTAAAACAATGAAATTTTCAAAAAGACCTGCTCTACAGGTGAGAGGTTCCGCGATGAGAATTCAGACCATCAGGATAATACAAATATTCCCACCCCTCACGCCGGTGACTGCGATATATAAGTTTTATTTTTCGCTATTAACACTGTTTTGAAGTTGGATTCCTGTTCATAAAAATACCTTTAATTACTAAACTTTAGGTGTCGTTGTCATATAGGAATTATAACGCAGATGAATTATTTGATCGTTTTCTTTTCTAGATAAGTGCTTCTTTCTTAGAAGCTTTTTTACTTGTAGTTTAGAGAGTGCTTTCAGATTTAAAGCAGAGAAAATATAATGATTATTTCCGGGTCTTCTGGTCTAAAATCGCAGGTGCAAGCAATACATGGCGACAATAAAAAAGCCCACATATTCGGCCGGCTAGCACGCTGACAGGGCAAATACAACATCTTACTGTAAAATGAAAAATTTACATGATAATCCTTTATCAGCAGAACCAAACCAAACGCTTTTCGTGTAAAATGATATTCGAACTGACGCCCTCATGCGTTGTTTTTCGCAAAACTGCTGTAAAGTGAATCGAGGTTATACGGTCTTGATGCGTTTAATGGCCTGTTATTTCAAGGACGGAGACTGTTTTGACTTTGGCATAAAGTGTTTTATCTTTTCAAAAAATAAAAACAAAGAAAAAAAAACAATCTCAGCCGATTTGAAGCACTCGGTAAGACCTATGTGTTGTAGAGAATTAGAAAACGAAGGTTTGTGCAGAGGTGGGTAAAATCCAGTTGGCATATTCCCTAAATCGATTATCCATAAGTGTTATGGAAAATCGAAGTGTTGTTTTAAAACATAAATTGCCGCACGTGAAACAATGAACATGTTAATACGTCTTGCGTGGGATGCAGCGCACGTCACTTAGCACCAAAAACAGGCGTGCGCACAATGGTAGTACTGAATGTGAGTTGAGCCGCCATAAAACAGCCGGCAACACTACACTTCGCTGTTAGAAACAACATGCTGACACAAAAGCACCGCGCCTGAAGACGCCACGCGCGAACTTGAAATTTTTCCGCGGCGGATCCAGCATGGAGAGGAATTTCTCCCTCGACTGGTTTTCTTGTTTCGTGGCGCCGAGAGGGTGTTGGGCCGATGAATGAATTTCTGTGGGTGATTGCAGGGGGAATTACCGAACAGTTCGCTGGCTTCGAATTTCAGCCGGGCGCTAAAGAGGGTTATTGACCCTTTTGAAAAACATGTCAAAGAGTGGCGATTCACTGACATGGAAAGACCAGCTCATCGGTGCGATAGTGGTTATCATATTTGCCATCACACTTGTCTTAAACTTTCTCGCACTGCACTATACCTACATAAAGGTCCGAAAGCCTTCTCTGAAGAAGATTCCACATCTATTTGTAGGCGCGCTGTCCTTGGCCGGCCTTGGTATCGCCTGTTTTCAATACATACCGTTTATCACGTCTCGCTTTAAGGGTGAGTGGTCCTGGGATGCTGGCGTTTGTCACTTCGTAACGTTCGGGGTTCTGTTTTTCGGAACACTCACCATATCTCTTGTTGTGTTGATGAGCGTTGAAAGGCTTGGTGCAATCGTATTTCCCTTCTGCTATAAAGAAAGCGTAACTTTCCACAAGTGTGTGGTTCTCTTGATAGCTATTGTGGTGTACTCGTTTATTCTGGCCATTCTCCCTCAAGCACTCAGCAATGTCGAGTTAAATGTCTCTACCGGCGTGTGTAGCTACACAGTCGACTCACACAACACAGATACTAAAGTGGTGGTGTATGTGATGTCCGCGCACTATGTTCTGTGTTCGTTAATCATGGTGCTGTCCAACATTACAGTTGTTTATACGCTTCACGTCCTCGAGAAAAATTCCCTGTCTGATGTTTTTGATCAAGAAGACACCAAGCCGGAGAAAGGCACGAGAGTAAAGCGGTCCAACACCTCTGCTTGCGTGAGCTTTGCTAAGATGGTTGGTTTAATGGCAGTCTGCTACTCAATATGCTGGACCACAATTTTGGTAAGTAGTGAATATCTTTTAATTATTAGCGCACAAGCGAAAATCTTTTGACTTGCTAAATTACACTAGTTTAAATTATTTTGTCTCATGCGCCTCAGCCATAGCATGAACTTGCCCGTGTTTATTTGCGAAGACAGTTATTAATTCTGTCTTGTACATGTCAATGTTATTGTAACTTTTTTCGCGCGTTTTAAGATTTGGGCGAAGATTGCTTTCGCTCTAGTGTTCCTTCATCAATGTAGTGCCAAATTGAAAAATAACCCGTCTTTTTCTGTTGAATTACAAGCTGCTTCACCTCAAGTGACCGGAAATTTTAGCTTTGAACTCAGGAAAAAATAAACCACTTTGTAGAAACATTTGCCAGTTTTGTACGTTTTATTTCACGGCTTGTTTAGTTGAGGTAAGCGCAGATTTAGTGAAAAAAAGTGGATCCTGAATGAATTAGGGCTTTTCGGTATTTGGTCCCACTACCATTAACATAGGCTTTAATATAATCCCAACGGAAAACGTTGGCCGCAAGTAAAGATCGAGGATTCACAAATTTGTATGATCTGAGTTTTTGGTAATTGTAGATAAACACCTCGAAGGTATTAATCTAAAACTCGGTTTTCGCCTTGTTTTGGCTTATTTTTGTAAGGTTCGGCTGAGTGGTAATTAAACAGAACTTTTTTACCATCAGTGTAAATTAATTTTTTTCTGTGTCTTTATCAGCGTTTCTTGGTGGCAGACGTAAATTGGGAAAGGAGACCTTTTAAAACAAAAGCGAATCGCCAAAATGAAACTGTTTACACACGGACCAATTGGAACGATGATTCTGGTGATTCTGTAAGAAACCGAATAATTATATCCGCCAGGAATTTCTTATCTTGAACAACATTCGACAACCTTGCGTTTCTTGCGTCAGAAAGGACGAATTGAAGACTGGCAGACGAATAACCGGCTCGTTTGGCTGTTTCGGCGAAAAATAATCGAACTAATATTCAAATAAGGCGTTTATCAGCCGGCCTTCCTACAAAACTATATGCTGTCGCGAATTTAGTAAAAGATAACAAGGACGCGCAAATTATCGCGAAATGCGTCAAATTGCTTCCTCTAAAAAGATTTATCACAAAGTTGTTCTCAAATTTATTAATATTTGCGTGGAAATTTCATGAAGACTATATTCTGTATTTTCCATATGCTTTCAAAACGCGTTATAAAACTGAACGCTTTATGATATGATGAGTTGAGCGGTCATTGTCTCTTGTGAAATACGTTTGTGTATAATTCATGACTCAAGAAGTTCATTATACACCCGTGAATTCAGAACAAATCCTTCGGTGGCCAATTGTTGTTGTGTTATCAGACCTCTATCCGTCAGCTGTAAGTTGTATATTCTGTATATTTGGTAAAATTACGTTCACCATGGATGGGTCTCATTTAAAAATGCGAAATCCACCACCTCGTGGATTTTAATGACAATAAAAAGTCTCTCGCCATAAAATTTTTACGAACCTGGATGGCAAGACTAAAATTACTTATATACAGAGTACATTTATTTATCAGTAATAAAGTTTATTTTTTTCGCTCACCGAGCTGATGTAAATTGAAATAATGCTAATTTGTGTCCAAAGTGCGTGTGTCGTGCTTCGCTCTTCATTTTACTGACGCAAAGGTAGAATTGGCTATTTGCAGATGATTGTAGATCGAGGGTGTTTTTTGTGAGGGGTAAGTTTTCACCTGAGAGCTTGCGCTACTCTGTTTTACACCTTGTTTTCAGTTCTTATCAATCGAAACATTTAAATGTGTTGAAGCCTAAACTAACAAACTAATTGCGTGCATGACTATTCGTTAATTGATATTTCATACGTTTACTGCCGAGTGATGATGGTGTGCCCTGTCGAACTCTCTACATCTTTCTACTTTATTGTAGAGTACAGATTTGAGTTTATCCGGCTTTTTTGTGTCGGTTATATTTACTTAAGGATAAATGTGCTGAGCAGAGGACAGTACCCAATAAAAGTCGCTGCCTTTTGAATGACAGCACTCCAGCATCGCGCTCAGAGTTTCAAAAGTTGCAATCAATATGCATTACTCAACAGATGAAATGACTTTTACGAGGAAATTTTAATGCAAATTCAATTAATTTCGAATCTGATAGAGTTGAAGTTTTTAAGCTGATTTTCTTAATTATTTTCTTACAATGATATTTTCAGTATTAAACTGAGTGCTTCGTTTATCGTCTATTGGTCATGACATCGTCTTAGTTTTCCTATGTTCTACAAAGCGGTGTAGACCTCCTCTTCGATATTTCGTTTTTCAAACTGCCGTCAGCAAATCGGGAAATAAAAACCACATTATCTTTGCAGTAGATAGGATAACAGAGATCTTTCCGTTCCTTTTCGAGCGGTCTAGATCAATGTAATATCCTTTTAAAGTATTGTATTCAGTTGGCGCTGAAGGCTTATCCATTTCCGCTAGCCAAAAGAACATTGATCCTCGTCATATGTCTCATAGAGAAAAGGACAAAACGTCCACAGAAGGTAGAAAAAATCCTATTTTATTCACCAGGCGTAAGACAAGAGACCACAAAATCACGACTTGGCGAAATTCTTCATTTACCCGGTTTCGAATTAAGAGACTTGTACAAGCGAACCGTATGAGGCGAAAAAAAGATCACACCAAGTTAACAGAATACAAACAGCACAACAGCAGCTTTCAAGTGAATTGCCACACGTCAGGACCCATGGTCAAAAATAAATCTTAAAGAAATTATTGCTCAGTAAATGTTATTTGAATTGACATACTTATAAGGATTTTATTCAAAAACTCATAACTTATAGAACCACCTTGAATAGCATAATATTAAAGATCACAACTTGAACGGAGTACTTCTCAGATGTGTTCATTTGAATGATCACACATCGGGATTTCATCCAGAAACTCAAATTATAGAACCCGCTTTTACAGCACCACAGCAAAGGTCAAAGGCATAGAATAAGGCTACGTCTACACTATAGCGGATAGCTCTTGGGCTGGCACGAAAACCATATCGGATAGGGCTTTTGTTCACACATAAAACGCTGATTTCGAGGCGATTTCGGTAACGGAGCGAAGCTGCGTCGTGTCGATCTTTAAACTGAATCGTTACGACTTGTTCCAGTTCTCCGCCGTTTCTGTTCATACCAGGCCGTGGTATATTTCATGTCGACATGATAAGCTATCCGGTATAGTTTAAACACCACAGTAAACTACTACAACTGCTGCATTTATTGGCAAATCAGTCTTTACTGTCCTCAGTTGGCCTGCGTCACACCTTAAGATTTCCCATCTAAAAAAGTTATGTTACATATTGTATTTCCTTAATTTGTTAGGAATTATACATTTCCTCCTTTCATGGTGTAAAACAATATATCAGGAATTGGTTGGTTTCATAGTCAGTGTCCTCTTGGACTGTTTACTTCGAAACAAGTATAATTGACTGACATATCACTGAAATAATGCAACATGGTAAAGCTAAAATAATGCACATATTCCTCATATAAGGGAAATTAAGTCCACTAAGAAGAAAGGAATTCACTTTGCCTGTTGGCAGTTTTTCAATATCTCATAACCTCTTTTTAGTATTTCTTTACGCACATAAAAGCAATATTGATTAATTAGAACGTACAACACAGTGTGGGCGCTGAAAAACAGAAGACCGAGTTATTATATCTCTCAGTTAGTACGCGCGCTGTGATTGGTCAATTTAGTGGGCCGTACTTCACGGTACGGCCCGCTGAATTTGAAAGTTTCCTTTCCCTCGCGCTTGATAAACCTCAGAGATATAATAAATATCTAACTAACCTGCTTTTCCCGGTCCGTACTGTAAGTTACGTATCCTCGTTTTTTTCCCGTTGATATATGGCCCACGCGCTTCGCGCTTGGGCCATAAGCGAACGGGAAAAAACTCGGTCAGTAACTTACAGTACGGACCTCGAACTCAGTTAGTAAGAGGTATTTATCAGTTCTTTAAAATACACACCGATTAATTGCATGTTCTCAAAGCAGCTGAAATCTCCTTGGTAAAAAAATGACTAAAAAGCGGCTTTTTACTCATATGTCTACCAGTCAATGTGCTCTTATGTAGTTTTATGGCGTTCTTCTTCCATGTGTTCGTTTGAAAACCCTGTAACTGAATTTTGGCGGCAGTAACAGCTACTTATGAACTTGTTTTTGATCGAAATATGGAACTGAGGAGCAGAATTGAATACTGGTAAATGAGAAACGCATTCGATACACGGGAGGCTGATTTGACGTATATACTTCATGTCAATACACCCTTGTAGATCGTTTCATACACTCTTCTTATCGCATGAGTTACTTCACTATTTTAGAGTGTATGAAGGCTGGTTTTCACTAGCGATGGAGTCGTTTATGCCCTAGTGAAAATCGATGATGGAGTCATAAGCTCGACGGAATCGGAGTCGGAATCTTCCGATTCCTCCCCTTATGATCCAGTGAAAACTATGTTGTCGGAGTCGGAAGCAGAAGCGGAAAAACCAACCAATCACAATGCTTGTTCTCACGCTCTCTGATTACAGTTTGATGCCAAAATGGTGATTGCGGCGACTCCGTTAATCTAGTTTTCACTGGATCATAAGCAACGGAGTCATAAAGGCTGGTTTACACAGTGACATAAGCAGAAACATAACAATGTTTTCACTGTTACTTGCGCTTATGCTTAATATGTTACGCCCTGTTTACACTCTTGTTTAGCGCGACATAAGCATAAGCATAAGAAAATGAAAAAGATTCCTTTTCTTATGCTTTTCTTGCAACTGCGACGATCATTCTTCATTTGATTTCATATCCGCAGCTCACATATGATTTCTTCGGAACATATGAACCCAAAATTGACCTGCTCCCAACGTCAGTGGCTTCATAACTCAGTTGGTAGAGCATTGCACCGGAATCGCGAGGTCACGGGTTCAAGCCCCGTTGAAGTCCTGAATTTTTTTTTTCGGGCTTCTTTACGCAATTGCAAAAATTACGATCACAACTGCGACGATCATTCTTCATTTGATTTCATATCCGTAGTTCACATATGATTTCTTTCATATGCATCATTCACTTGCTTATGTTTATGTTACTCCCGGTTTACACTGCGTATGCTCATTCTTATGTCACTGTGTAAACCAGCCTTAAGCGGAATCGGTATTCTGCCTCTGACTCCGTCGGTTTGATTTTCACTAGATCGTTTCGCCCTACACTTTTGATTACGACTCCGACTCCGACTCCGACTCCGTCGCTAGTGAAAACCAGCCTTGAGAATAACCTAAGAAGGTGGCTTTATGGCGCGCCAACATGAATTGTAAACTCACTTGGTTCGCTTAATCCTTCGCCCGTTCGATTCCTGTTACTTTTTTTACATCTGCTGATCGATGCATGAAAGCACTGAACAACCAAAATATCATGTAAACGCCAAGTACGTTCTAACTCAAGTACATGCATTTGACTCAGCAGATGCGTATCATAGTCCTGTATGCTTTCAACTGGCATAATAGATACTTTGACCAAGTGGTGTTGGTATTAACTACCCTGGATCCTCTCATTAATCACTGCGTGTGCCTTTGGACGATGAGTAAATACCGCGATGGCTACGCATCCGCTTTGGGCAAGGTGTTCTCTTGCTTCAAGCCATCAGAAGAAGGCATGTTTAGGTCTGCCATCACTCGCCTCAGCACTATATCGAGGCGCTCCTTCAGTAGGTCCTCAACTACTAGATCCTCATCAATGAGAACTTCAAGACGGAAATCTTGTAAGTAGCACATTAATTATATATTGCCGTTCGTCACGGTTAGGGTGGCAATATGGTAGGCTAACATGAAATTAAGGTCACAGGGCTCCAGACAGCAACGGTTTATCAGTTAGTCGTTTCGCCGTCTTTAAAAAGGTTGAATTTCTGTAGGACAATGCGAAAGTCAATTCAAGCGTCTAACTTCTGCCGTGTCGTACAACACGACAGATGGACGGTTGATTAATTCGTCTGAAAGACAACGCTCATCACTGTGTTTTCTTGGCCTTTCAGCTGCCGTCGCACACACCTATAAACAAGTGGCTCAGAATAATCCAGACTCGCCTATAGAAATTCAGTCTGATCCAAAGGAACTCGTAGAGCAGGGTCATTCCAGTGATCCTTAACGAAGGCCTCACCATTCTTGGTGGTCAAATACAATGGCTGTCCTTTCCACTGAGTCTACGTTAATTTGAGAACGGTTCATTCTCGTCCCCAGAGGCCGCGATTCTTTCTGTCAGCACCAAGAATCAGGGACCGCGCAGCAAGTTTTCGAGTGGGGGGGGGGGGGGAGGGCTGAGGGCTAAAGAAGAATGCGTGAAGGAAATATTTTTTTGGCGGGGGGGGGGCATGCTTGTGGATTTCCATTCAATTTCTCTAAAGTGACGGAGAATGCTATTATAACGGTAATATGTTTACAATTGTAACAACTAGTGCTTCATTCTGTCTATTTATCTGCGCGTTTGTCTTTGCCAGTAACTCTGGTCACTTTCGAAATAACGATTTTTTGCTATTTTTCACTCCATTACTTTTGTAAAATTAGTTTTTGTGTAATTTATTTTTATTCGTGCAAAAAAGTGCTGCCCTGAGAATAACAACCTCTGGCTGGTTCCAAAACAGACTTCCGACCCTTCTACGCAAACTCAGAACTTTGAAACAATAGTGGTTGCCAACGGTTACAAAAATGCACCTTGACTGAGACTGCGCGTGACTGAGCCATGTGTAACTTAAATATACAAGTAACTGTTCATAAGTAATCTAAGAGCGCTATTTCTACTAATACAACATGTACAACTTATGCTGATATTAATTCTAATACTAATAACAATAGCAATACTAAAGCTAAGAAACTAATACTACAACTCATCATATAATAAAAAGCTATTAAATCCTAAATAAAATGGTCATTAGAGATTGTAACAAAAAGCGATTACTATGTCAGCAGAGATTCTTTGAAGCCAGTAACAGAGGTCTGGGTTTTGCTAGTAGTTGAGAGGCTGTTCCATAGTGTAGCACTTCGATAGTCCAGGCTACGTTTTCCGGCCTCAGAGAGTGGTCTGGGAATAAAAAGATTATGAGCCGAGTCCCTCAAGTTATAGGTATGAATTTGCGATGTTGTTTGAAAAAGTTCATAAAGGCGAGGAGGAAAGTGATCATTGACCACCTTATACATAGTAATCACCAGCTGTTTAGTACGTCTTTTTTCAAGTGTATCCCAGCCAAGGTCATGTAATAAGCAGACGATGGCGTCGTATAGTCAGAATTTGTTATTATACGAGCAGCCCTATTTTGTAGCTTCTGGAGTCTCTCAGATTGGCATTTTTCGATACAACCCCATACTGGACTACAATAATCGAAATATGGAACAATCAGAGCATTGTACATGTTAATTAGGGTATCTCGCGGTACTAGTGCCCTGGCCCGCTTTAGAATTGCCAGGCCAGATGATACTTTTTTAACAATCTGATCAATTTGAGAGCGCCACATTAAAGTATCATCAATTTCGAACCCTAGATATCTGTGGGTTTTGACTCTCTCAACAGAATGTCCATTTATTCTTACATCAAGATGAGCGATCTTGTATTGAGTAGCAATAATGGAATATTTAGTTTTCTTCACATTAAGACTAAGTTTATTTGCTTGGAGCCAATCATGCAAGACTGGATTTTGTTTAGATCCCTGTTCAGCTTTATATGTAGGTCAGTAGGATCATGAGAAGGGTGAGACAAGTGTCATCAGCATACAGTCTTGGTGTTGAGGATAGACCACTCGCGGGAAGATCATTTATATAAATCAAGAATAATAAGGGTCCCAACATGGAACCTTGAGGGACACCACAAACAGTGGAGCCGTAATCAGAAAAAGAACCATTTACATAAGTTCTTTGCTTACGATCAGTCAGATATGATTGAAACCATTTTAAACTTACGGAGTCAACCCCATAGAAACTAAGCTTTCTAAGAAGTATTTCATGATCAACAGTATTGAGGGCTTTCTTAAGATCGGTAAGATTGTGAGGACATGAACCCTACCTTTCCACCTGTTAGTGAACGAAAAGAAAATTAAAGTTTGGTTTGAAAAAGTCCAAAAAAATAGTCAAAAATCAAAAACAACATTAACGCAATGTACCGAGTTCCGCAAGTGGTTAGACTAAGGAGTTTCCCAGTACAACGGCGTGCTAAAATTTCATACTACATTGGATGCCATGGTGATTGCTGTGTTTAAATGGTAGCCACAATTGAAGCCTTTGACCAGAAAAGATTTGTGGAAAGGAGCAGTTGAAAACTGCAAATAAATCTAAGGTATCTTAGGTATTAAATATGATGGGATGTTATTTATTTTGAGAAATTGGAGAGAACATAACTTACCTTGGCTTTCCTCAGCCACGTAAATTTTCTGTACGCACCGACGTGAATATAACTGCCTTGACGTACACAAATAATATGCGATGTATGAACAACTTGCTTAAACGTAACAAGCTGAGTGCTGTTGAACGTTTTACATCCATGCAAGCGGTCCACATATCGTCTCTAATTTACTTACGTACGTAACGACGGTTAAATTACGTTCGTGCAAACGTAAAATAAAAATGACAGTGGAAATGCACCTTTAGAACAAATATTGCTTACGCATTAAAAGTGAATTTTAAAAGGAATTTCTGTATCTTTTCTCACAAAACGTGATTGTTACATTTTATACAAAATGTCAGTGTGTCGGGCAGAAGATGAAGGATTCTTTGAATTGTTATTTGGTTTAACACTGAAACGAGATGAAAAACAAGAAATGTTCATCTTGTCCTACGCTGGAGAATCTACCCCATGTCCCTCCAAACATTGTTCAGTTGCTTTACTTAACTCACATGTCACGATCGCGCTTTGTTAGTGCTAAATAAGGAATCACCCGAAAAACATTTTTCCCCATTTCCTATTCCCATTTCCCATTTCCTCTTGATGATGAGGTGTTTATTACTAAGAGATAAAGACTACCTTAATGAGATTCAGGATCAGTTGTTTTATTCACTGACCACCATTTCTCACACAGCTTAAATAGCATTTTTTTTGTCATTCCGACGCCTTTTATTTCAGCTTTATTCGTTTGGAACTAAAAAATAAGTACGTCTCATGTGGCAGTTACACGAATCCAGTGCCACTATCTATCATGGGTGATCTCATGTACCAGTTCTTCTGGCATCTGATTTTAACCAGTGCCGCTATCTATCATGGGTAACATTCTTGAAAGAACCTGAAAATATACGTTCAATAACAGTGATTGAAGTGAGCGGAAAGTTCATACCCCTTTTTTGGCTGGTGCTTAACAGAGAAGGGAGCTTATTACAAGATCTGTCCGGACGGGGCGAGTGGGAGTTGCTTATAAATCTGTTATTCTAATTGTTTTCCAAATTGCTCTATCAATTGCAGTATCAACGTACCGTCCCCAGGGTGTTCATTCCTTTTTCCAGGAAGCGTAAACGTGAGTCGTGAGGTGCTGTTGTACAACACTACTCTGTCGCTATCATAACTGGCTGCGTACAGTGTGCGGAGATCAGCAAAACTGTCAAAAAATCAATTATCATCTGATTCTCAAGGTTATGTACAAGTTTACCTTACAAATTCATTTATTCACAAACAAATTTACTGTATAACAATTTTATAATTTGTTTTTGTGTTTGCTCTTCTTGTCTTTGTGAAACCGGGTTAAAATTTCCGCATCGACACAAGTAAAACCAACGTTTCGGTGTCATCAGCTGAAGGTAAATGAAAAAAGAAACTGTTATGCGAGACTAATGGTTCTTTAAGTAAACGTCGTTTTTTTTCTTTTTTACTTGTCCTTTTATAACTAAACCTTTATAGCTTTGCCTCGGGTGTTACCTTCGCCATATAACCTGCACCCTGTGTCGCAGCAATTTCTATCATGAACGTGTTTAAGGCATGAACGCAAAAACCATTAAATACCACTTTCGAATGTCCAAAGTATTTATCATTGTGTTGTTTAAGCTCCAGGTGCTGTCTGTTGCTGAGTAACAAGTATCAGTGATGGACTTTAGGAAAAAAATATTATCCATGCCCTGTAAAATTCCCCACTAAAATCACAGATTGTATTTGTACCTTACGCTGGAGGGTCCTTGCAATCCACCGCCAGCTGCATAAACATCAATAAAGTCGCCTAAAAAATAGCAATTGTACACCTAACAACTGGATTTGAAGTGGTTAAGCAGGGGTTTCGTTTGAGGCCGGACACCAGTCGTAACAACCGGTTGTTTGACATGAAAAGTCAGGTAGTAACGTCCGAAGGCCGCTCGTTTAACCTATGAATCCTGCAGTTTAAAATGTTACCGAAAACCGTTGTTAAGTTACAGAAAGAAATGGTCGGAAAAAAGAACAAAAAACTTCATTGCTAAATCACAGTGACCTTTCTGCTTGCTTTCAGAACTTGCTATTCAAATTGTTCATCAAAAACTATGAATCCAGTCGGAATTCATTGAACTTACCTGTTCGACCATTAAATCGAAGGATGCTATTTGAGACATAACTTATAACATAAACATTTCTAGATTGAAGTCAAGAAAAATGCGTCAACAAACAAAACAACTGGACGATTAAATGGTCAAAATGTAGTTAAAATAAAATAGACGGGCGTGGTTACTGCACTCAGAAGTGTAAATTTAATGTCAACATGCCCTACCCATCTGAGCCAACAGTCAAACCAACTGGTTTTTCTACCCTGGCAAATACACCCAGCTGTTCACCTACAGTCAAAGGAAAACAAAATAGGAGAGAGAAACAAGAGAAATGGAAATTAAGGTCACGACCAAAAGATGCCAAAAAGAGAATCATACAACAAGTTTCACCTCTTACTAACCCACGTGGCACGCGTTCAAAAGGGAGAGAGAGGAGAGAGAGGGGAAAACGACAAGTACGATCGGAGCGAAGCGCAACCGTGCACCCGAATACCCCCTTCCCCTTCTCCTTCGAACGCCAGCCAGGCAGGCGTGTCACTTACCGGAAGAAGAGTTGAATCTCAAAACGGTGTCAGTGTAATGGCTGCAGATAAGGAGTGAACCATCCTCTAAAAAGGCAACATCCTCAGGTCTGTGAAAATCAAACAGCGATTCTGCTGGACTTTCTTTTTTTATGCTCAAAGAAATTTATACTAAGTTAACAATTTTTTTTATTTGTTTATTTACAAAAATTTTCTAATGTTGAACTGACAGCCATAGTTGTCCATACCCTTTTAAGCCATGGCTTTTATCAGCGACCTGTGAAACAAACCCAAATGGCATGTAATCGTATCAGTGAACTACCTTTTACAAATAACATTGGATAATTTTATCCTGCGGGATGTTGCCAAGAAACAGAAATCTCTACGTGGTAGGCCCCGTCTAATGCCTTATCTTTACAGCATGCCAAGTGCACTTCCCTTATGGTTTACTGCAGCTTTTGAAAGTGTGCTCTGGCTAATTTAGTTGCCAGTCATTTTTTGGCTAGAGCGGTTAAAAGTCAGGGAAATACAAAGATAGCTTAGGTTTTGAGTGACAATCATCTGGACAAAATGGCTCAATTTATTTTCCTGGCTGGCTAATTATCACTTCCTTTTTGCTGGTAAAAAAAGGAAGGAATAGCAATTCCTGGCTGGAAATTTCATTTTCCCATGGGAGTTGATAATAAACCAAAAACACTTAGTGACTGTCAAACTATCACTGGAGCCGATATCCAATCACTTTGAAAATCTTGTCGTTGGGTACTCCTTTATGTGACTAAATCCTGAGATAAACAATTAACTCAGCTTTAAGGTATTCAAGGAAAAGTTTAGCAGCCACTCTTCCTGAATACGTCATTTGCATCACATAAAAAATGCCAATGTCAATTTCAATAATTACCACTATTCATAATTCTGCCAGCCTTGCAAGCACTCACTTACCACTCCAAGGAACTGGCCATCAGGGGCTGAGAATTTTACAACGGTATCATCAAGGAAGCTTGCCACATACAGATTATTGTCAGGACCAAGGGCTATCCCCTCTGGACAATCAAGGTAACTCTCATTGCCAAATGCACCTACAAATCTACACATAATACAGAATACATCTTCTTAGCTTATTTTTCTAGCATTAATGTGGTGAAGGACTTTAAAGGGTGGTAGAAGTTCAGTCATCCACAGTGACATGCAACTTGGCATCCCAACTGGTGTCAACGCGAATGGTTTTTTTTTTTCAAACCTAATAAACAATTATTGCATTTAACAATATTTTTATATGAGTTCCTTGGCAAATTTCAGTTGGTGACAAATGCATAAATGTTGACACTGAATGTCCTTTCACAGTTCTTACATTGTGATAAATAAGTGGATGAGAACAAGAAGTTATACAGATAAAAGTGAAGAAAAAGTGCCTTACTGACAGACCAACAACATGGGTAGAATTACCTAGTGATTATTAAAATTAATGTGGTTTCACTGACTTAAAACTCTACCAGAATGTCCTTTAACTTACTTCTTTGTTTGTAAGTCATACTTGTGGATCTGATCAGTTGTGAAACTGGCCACATACAGGTACTTGTCATCTAAAATAAGACACTTTGTCATTAAGTGTTTATTTTAAAAATAATTGTTCAGTCTATTCTTAACACTGAACTGATTGCTATTAGTGAAGGCAAACATGATTATTCTATGAGAAACACCACCTCGCCTCCGACAAAAAGTGTTTTGAATTGTACCACTACCACCTTCCCTCCCTTCTGCCCCCAAACCCTGAATTTCCAATGTGTATGGATCACAACACATGCAAATAGAAGGTGTAAACTGTTTCTCAAATAAGGAGACAGGAGCATGTATTAAGTCATCACAAATAGTTGTGGCTTCTTTTTGTCAGATAAGTGATGTGCAATTGTAGCAGTAAATGATAGCAGAGTACATTAAGGTCTGTCAAGTCATACCAGTGACTATTCCCCATGGTCCATCTAGACCATGACCCTGAGTAAATGTCACAGCAGGAATTCCAGTTTGTCTCGTGTCTGCTACAAACAAAACCTGAAACACAAAGAATCATGAACAGTGCTATTACAGTGCTTTTAACAATAAAAATGGTGAACAAGTCTTCAGCCTTCAGATGTAGAACACATAACATGATTTGGATACTTACTTCAATACAATTAAGTTTGAAAAGGGTCAAGAATTGCTTACCTGGTCCAGTAAGAAGCTATAATTTCAGCACAAAAAGAAACCAAATAGGTTTTATCAGTGGCATACTTGGGTCACAATGTAAATGAATGGGTTAGTGCTCATACACAAAGGGAATCTTGAAGAGATGGGCTTAAGAACGTTTGCACCCCTAAACCCTCATGAAGGTCTCTAAATATATGTGTACAGCCATGGACTTTTTTTCAAGAAGAATGATAAACCCACTTAACACAAAAAGAAATGTTACATATGTTTCAGGAAGATCATTTACCTAAGTACAATTTTCACCTTGAAATGTATAGTGTGTGTTGTGGTGTTGCTAAAATGTAGGATGGCTTGTGTACCTTACCAAGCTCTTTGACTGTTTGATACTCTTTCCCCTCCCTAAAAGAGCAACACAACAGAATATCAAGGTGGCTATGGCCCACTGAATTAGGAAAATGAACTACAAATCATGTGTGGGTATATAATTATATAGTTTTCATTTTTTGGCAAACAGTAGTTAAAGCACCAAAACAGAAGTGTGACACTTCCATTACATTATACATGTAAAACCTTCTTCAACGTAGCCCATTTCTATACATTCCATTTATCTCAGAAGAAATTAACAAAAGCAAGTTTCCTCTCTTCTGTAGCTCTATTGTTAGTCTTTTGCAGTATGTCTTGATGAAATTTTCAAATTTTTTCCTTTGGCTGTTTTCATGATTCTAATAATATTTTATTTTGGTTTTACAGTTTCATGGTGGGAATTTTAGTTAACAACTGATGTAGAATAAATGCCAAGCTTTACACACTAGTTAGTGGATGTACAAAATGTTTGAAAGAAATGGAAGAACTGAGAAAAGGAAGGCATGAAATCAGCCTCACACTGGGCTGCATAGAGTGTTAAAAATACTAGGTGAGTGTTAGTTCAACCAGTTTACAATACAATATTATGCCATCATTTTCCCACCCTGCCATAATTCCTAATGTTCTTGTCAAGTTCTCTTAAAAGATTTCCATGACCTACAGAGGCAACTCACAAAGTTTTGAGGTCCCTATCTCACATACAAACTGTCATCAATACTTGTATTTCCCAAGATCTATACAAGAACGGATCATGCTACCAGACACCAATGTATGAGCACCCAGTTTATAATAAATAGTTTCAAAGACAGGTTCTGGTTGCACACAGCTGAAAGCCTCTGACACTCCATTTTTACTTTTTTATCTACACCTGCACTGCATTTCCAATTTAATTTATTCAATGTTTTAATTAATTTAAGCACCTACACAGCATATATATGTGGTAGGTCAAAATGATTCCAGCCTAGGTCAAAATGAAATTTGTTTGTCTCATAACCCTAATTATTCACGAATCATGAATGATTATAGGCTTAAAAGACAAGGGAAGTCCATTTTTACCTAGGTTAGATAACAGAATGGTGGAATCCCCATTATGAAGGTTATGTGGCAAGAAACATGAGAGTGTAAACCATATTGTCTGTGAGTGTAAAAAGCTGGCCCAAAAGTAGTTCATTGGAAGTTGTGTGAGAAATATCATCTGGAAAACAAGGATAAGTGGTACAAACACGTACCTGACAGTGTAAGTGAAAATGATGAGGATAAACTACTGTGGGAGACGAGAACATACAGTGCGATCATGTCATTGAAGCCAGAGGAACAGACATTGTAATTGTAATTATAATTATTAAGTAATTACATTGTGATTAGCATATATCACCTTATATTCATGTCAAACCATACATTTGTCTAGTTTTAGTTAGGCATTGTTATATATGTGTTCTGTACCGTTGTGAAGGCCGTAGGTTAGATAACTCATTGGGCTAATTACGTCACCTTTGTTAAATAAAGAATATTGTATTGTAAATAAAAAGCGGAGAAAGTGCTTTTCACCAATAACCAATTATTGGTGAAAAGGAGAATGAGAAAGTTGAAAAGTATCAGGATCTTAAAAGAGAAGTTGCAAGAATGTGGAACATGAGAACTATGCAGATGGTATCAATAATTGGGAAGTGTAACAAAAAAACTTGGACAAGTGGCTGGGAAAGTTGGATGTCAAAATTAGTATTTCATTACTAGGAACAGCAAGGATTTTGAGAAAAGTATGAACCCAGGACACATTGGTGGAAGGCAGGCACTCTCACCACTGCGCCAATCCTACTCCCTGACAGGGTTGACCTGAATTTCATTTAGAGGAGGTGGGCTCACCAAGAAGAAAAATATTTTTATAAGGAATGTTAAACATTAACTCACCATAAGTGATGTGCCACTTGAAATGATGGATTAATGAAAGTATCAGGAAGTGGAATTTGCTGAGGACCT
>OX419345.1:205000-222500 GCA_948470475.1 Galaxea fascicularis | reverse complement strand
CGAACTGTTGTTGGGTTCTAAGGAGAAACAATGTTTATTTGTAGTTGACGCGTTATTTCAATATTTGTTTTTTTACCTTTCAAGGTCCACACAAAAAAGTTTCACCATTATTTTATCGATTTCTGTTTTGTTTCGCCTAGCGCACAGTCTCCATTCCGGTTTAGTTTAACTAAGGGAAGATTTCAGGAAAATGCTTCAGATGAACTATTGATATTTAGGAACCTAGCAAGTTTACTTTTTGTTCTCCTTCGGGGGTGGGGGTGTCGGGTAGGGTGCTTGTGCTCGATCATTCGACCTGAGGACCTAAAAGGAAACAAAGATGGGCCCTAATTAAAGGAATTTTAATCCTTGAACCCGGTCTAATTAGTTACGATTCAAAGCGGCCGGCCAACGCATGATGCTCGTGTGATTGGCTGACGGCCAACACTGGTTTTAAATATGCGCATATTTTATGCCAGTTCCAAAATATTGACACTGCTAAGGACTCGGGATTAGCTTCATAACTTCCTATTACAACAATATAATTAATTTAGGAAATCTTGGATCGTAATTTTAGCGTTAATAGAAATAGTTGAACGGTCGAAGCTGCAGGTTTTGGGACTGACTTTGCGGTAGCAGGCGAATCGTGCTCGCATAATTTATGACTAAACGAATGATGTTGCAGAACTGAATTTAAAATATTCTTGCTACGAGTTCACACAAGCAAGGTACAATGTGAGAGTACAGTCGGAGAGTACAGTGACGTCAAGGCTCAGCTAAACATGTCCACCGGTAATCGTGGTATTCTCAAAGTTTTTCGCCGTGCTGCCAAGAAGGCTAAGAATTTCCGACTGTTTACTAAAAGGTGGGTTTGTGTGCAATGTTAAGCTTGATGGATTTATGATAAGATCACTATTCTATGTACGCTCCAGCTACAGTTGTAGCATTCCTTGTGGAGTGTGTGGTTCTCCCTAGACCATTGTACGAAAGCCATACAAAGAAAACATCATCTTCTATATTCGCCATCTGAAACACCTGAACACCCAAGCTACGTAGGTCTTGGTTGGTTTCGAAAACAACGAGAATTTGATCAGGTTAAAAAGCACAAAAGAATGGTTTTATTTTAACTCTTGCTTTTTTACACAACACAAGACAATCGAGGATTTGAAAGATAATATTGAGAGTAAGGAAATATCGAAGAAACTTATCTTTGTAACAAGCCATAACTTATTTGTTTCCTTAACAGACCTCTCAAGGTGCCTGATTTGTTCTGAAGTGTGTGATCAGCACCAGTGTTTCGGTTTTGTTTATGACTGCAAGACTCCACATTCGATAGCAAAGATTTATTCTTAATTAGCATAACAAGAACAAAAGAAGATCGAAAACAAGCGTGTGTTTAATAAAATTTCCTGCTCAGTAAAAGAACGTCATTTCGCCATATTACAGAGGCGTGTAATTTACCTCGCCATATAAAGGAAGGGTCAAAGAATTGTACAATTAAGTGTTGAAAGGTCATCAGTGAGCTATCCAAAAACAATGGTTAGTTTTGAAAAGGTTGTTTCTTTATTGTGTACGTAAACCGCATGGAAATACACAGGACACAGATTTATTATGCTGATTTGTTGGCATCCTTCTTGCGTATGTCATCGCGCGTGGCTTTAAAACACTACACGAACGTTTCACGCGAAAATGACAATTTGCGGGAAAAAATAAACAACAACAAAATTAAAATTCGAATCTACGCTAATTGCCTAACTATGCCAGCTTTTTCCGCATCGATTTTTCTGGGGCCACGTTGGCTCCTGGCCGTGAAATTGATATTAGAGCAATGACCTTGGACACATGCGAACCGTGTTTACTTGACCTTGTGATGAATGTCTTTTTCCTGTCACACTCTCAATGCTTCAAATCAGAACTGCACAATTGTCACGCAAAATGTAACGAAATAAACAGTTTGGAAGGCACGCCATGATTTCACTTAGCCCCGGTTCAAACGTCGAATGTACATGAACCTTATTAGGTTTAGCACATGAAAAGTTCGACGTTTGATTAATATAATATAAAATACACCAACGAATAAACTTGTCCACAATGTGGCCCATCTTCCGAGCACAAAGCCGACGGAAAACTGTATACGAAGGTTGATCCGCCATAATTCACGTAGACAAAGCACAAAGATATGCGTGACGTCATAAAATAGCGGTAACTCCCCCACTACTACCCACGGGGAACACAAGATCAGGTAAATTTAAGGTAAATTCTCTGGGGCCGAGGCATAAAATGATCGCAACAACAATGATCGGGGATGGGTGGGGGGGGGGGGACCAAATGACTGGTGCATTACATGGTATAAACACGATGTCGGGCCGCTGGTACAGAAAAAAATGGGTCCAGACCCCGTCTAAAGAGTGGTACGGACCCATAATTCTTCTTTACAAGAATTTTGGGTCCTTACTATAGAGGTTCACAACGCGCATAAAGTCACCAGATTTTGCAGTGAAAACGCAGAAAAAGTTCTTGTGTACGTAATATACTACTCATTTAAAAAAAATGAGGAAAATAAAGACATTCTCAGGTTGGGTATGCTCTAAGCATGTTCTCAAAATTTGGGTTAATCTCAGCTAATCAGCTTATAAAAAAGAGAGTGTGTGACAGGGAAAGGTAACACTTTTACCCGGTAAAGCAAATATAACAGACGTGGTTAACTTGACCAGCGATAAAAGAATTACATAACTTGAACGTGTAAAAGAATCATAGGGAAGGAAATGGGCGGAAGGAATGCGCGCTTCCTTTAATGAATGAATTGAATACCGACGGCTCACTGCATCATGAAGCGGTGAAACGAATGAAAATCCAAACAAGTTTACTCTTGCAGTCCGTTCATTCGCTTATTCATCGTGCGTACTTACTCTTTTCGGTTTATCCTGAATACCGAATATAGTTTGTTGTACCGTTTTTGAAATTGTCAAAAACAGAACTGATATATCTTGCACATGCTTTCAAGGTGAAATTCCACCGGTCGTTGTGAACATGCACTCGCCCAACCTCAAGCAGTTAGTTTTTACCACTGTAAATTATTTTTACTTGTAATTGACAGCCTCTGCGAAAATGTGTAGCACGTGAAACCTCTGGAAATCTAATCGAGTATTTTCCAGCACTCTCTGAAAGATCACTGTTACACAAATCTTAATCACGCTACATCGGACATAAATGACATTCGAGAGCCTACCTGCAGTACGTCACTAAATTGCGCCCTTCGTCTTTCCGTTAACACTTTTGTCACGTGCTACAACATCAAAACCCCTTGCAAAAATTCGGAAGCGGGCAGACAATAGAATTGAATTTGCTCTGATTGTGCTAGCGTTTGAAGCGGTGTTTTGAGCTTTCTTCCCAGTCTGTTTTTGTCAAAGGTTCTTGTCATTCCTGAACCATTAACTGGGCGACAAAAGTAACCTTGACTTTCCGGCAATTCAATCATTCGCGTTGTACAGAGCGCTTCTGGCTGATAAACACAAATAACACGAATGGTATCATGCGTTTTCCAGTTGTGTTGTCTGTGACCCACGAAGACTTTCTTCTCAGGTGAGATAACTCATAGCATTTTGGCGTTACTTTCAACCGGGAAACGAACATCAAGCGGAAACGAGGCTGGGCAAGTAGTCATGCGCAATAGCTGCTTAGTCTTTATTTTTGTCTTGGTTGTTAAAAGAAACGTTTAGCTTTGCTTGGTATATAACGAGTTTAATTTGTTAGCACATTCTGTATTTGCTGTATTTCGTAATGTGATTCCTGGTCCAGTATGTCCTTGGTGACTGTTTTACGCTCTCCGTCGACATCTGACAGCACAAGTTTGGGCGATTCGGTAAATAATCAGCTTGTTCGGCGTGCTGGCCGAAGTTTTTCACGTTGTTGTTTTAAGCTGGATCAAAGGCTATCCTTTTGTTTTCTTGATTGATTGGATTGTAGGAAGTCGACGAAGATCAGGAAGATAGCTCAGTGAATAGATCTCGAGCGTAAGTTGTTTTATTTTGATTTTGCATGTAAGCTCATTTTAAATCCCGTCAAAACACGCCCTAACTAAGAACAAATCTTGCAGATTTTCTCCCAGTGGTTAAAAAGTATAAATCGATATCCTCAATCTTAAATCAAATTTGACAAGCTTAACAATTAATTATGAGGAAATACCTTCCCTGCTTATCCGGTAACGTGCCACTACACCTGCTATTTATGGACATTTTGAAGTAATTAATCTCGTGCAATTATGAAAAAATATATCTTGAGTTTGTCTTTGTGTCTTATATCCTTTCAGTGAACGTACTGCGATGGTAAATTGCTTACGAGCAAAGGACGTTTTCCTTGTTTGTCTTTTGTGTAGCAATCAATTCTGGTTTTTCTTTTTTTGTTTCCAAGATGTGTTAGTCAATTTATGTTCATAGTGATCTTATCTTAATTACGCGCCCACAGCATCAAAAACTCGACAAGTGGGTTAAAAATTAAAATCCATTTAAAGTATTCATATTCACCTGAGAACTAAGGAAAGTTCTTTTCAAATCTGTTTCAGTTTGTTCAGGTTTCTGTGATAATGATGTTTATATTAAATTTCACACGTTGGTTGATTTTCTAAGTCTTATTTGGTGGATTTGTGATATACATAAGAAAATTCCTTGCATAGATTGCACTCTTTGCATTGTGACAGTGTTGGTTTAGAGTGGTGAAGGATAGTTGTCTGGGAAAAGTAATTTCCTTTGATATTAGATCGTGACAGATTAAAAATAAGAGAAGATCCTTACATAATGTGATAAGTTACCAAAAAAATCTCACTGTACTGTTGACTCACCTTAGATACATGTAGCTGTGGTATTATTTTGAGGTGGTTGGCTTGACCCCTCTCACATATTAAAATTTTTAAGGGTGTCCACTTTGTAAGGTGTTGTGTGACTGGACTAGCACATATCTTAGTTTATTGTCAGACAATGTATAACTTGTATGAAATATTGCACAGTTGTATTTGAATGTTTCCTGCAACCTCCAAAATCATTGCAACACAAATTAAGTCACTGGAATGCAGGTGTAGTTGTAAGGAGCAGATTTGAGCTTAGTCTGCTTTGCATGCATTCTGCAAGTTCCCAGTCAGTTTACTCTGTTGGTTCCATTTGTTATGATAGGCAAGAATCACAAATCTGTAAAATGTCTACCAGAAGCCCCCTTTACCTTCTGACTAACATATACTGTAAGCCCCTCAATGCCAAAATCCCTAAGATATTGTTACTGGTACTTAACAAAGATGAGCTTATGAACTATGAATGTTAAATTACAAACTTTAGCTGGTAGGTTTTTGAATAAGCTGTTATTATTGTTAAACACAACCAATTGTCAAAGACCTAATTCTGTCCTTTGATAAGCCTTCCTATCAAGTCTTTCAAAAGGATATGAGGACAGTGCTTCATGTTTGATCTGTGTGTCAAAAGTAGCTTAACGACTACATGTGTGCAATAATAATTACTGAGGCTTGATCATAAGATAGTTATTACTAAGGGATATTACACAGTAGTATCCTATTTTTTACTTCATTTTAGGGAGCTATGACACATGCAAATTTCTTAATACACTGTAAATAAATACATTTAAGTTTAAATATGAGTTGTGAACACTGAACATAATGATGAACTCACAGTAGAGTAAATTATCTTTGAGCATTGTTAAGCATTTGTTACAATCAAAATTATTTTAATTGAGTCACAGCATTTTTGTTTTAACATGATTAGTGATCCAGCCTAATGTTGCCTTGGATCATATTTGGGAAAGTTATTAGCTTTCATGGACAGTAAATGGAACTTAAGATAATTCATACTGTCAAAGTCATCAAAAAGTTAATTTCTTGCCAGCGGAAGTTGTTTGTTTCATACCAGCAGAGGTTACTGGGGGTATATTGATGTTTAAAAACTGTCATGAGGTTACTTATAACAGTGTGTGGCTTTCAAGTATATTTTTAAGTTTTTACAGTGCAAATCTACATTCATAGCAGTGTGGTCAAGTGGTAAGAGAGCTGGACTTGTAAATAGCCACTTGCAAATAGCCAACTGGTTTCCCATCATGACAATAATATTAGAACCTTTCTTAACCTTGTCATGTTCATTTGAATTATTTGTTACATGTATTTGCTCAGTCCCACTAACCTTTGTGCTGTAAATACTGCCAAGGGTAAATAAAGGTCCTATTTTTTTGCAATACAGTTGTTTGCTGGTATACTCGAAAATTTTGCATAGCATGGGCTATTGGTAAACCCAGTTGAAGACTTTGATGTGCCTGTTGCTACTCCTTACCCAGAGGATGTAGGCAATCTGATTTGGCTTACAGCATCAGGAGGATTTCACATGTATGCTTACAAGCAGCATCTGGTTCTATGCATGTATTTCAGAATAATATTATATTTAACTGAACTTAGTTTTGATTTGAGTTTGTTCTGCTTGTTTCAGGTCAAGTTTTGAAGGCTTCTTTGCTTCCAAAGGCGCAGCATACGCTTTACCTGATGGGGACTTTGCTCGACGAGCTACAAAACATGGAGGTAGACTACAAAATGAAAGAAAAAATCATGTTGTTGTTATTGTGAAGTTAACTTTGCAGTCCACATGTTCCTTTCCTTGGTCAATAATTTTTGCAGAGTACAAGTCTTTGCCAAAATCAAAACAACTTAAACTTTGTGCTTTATTTAATTTACCAAGATGAAACTGACTTGTATGACTGTCTTTTTAGATAACCTTTTGAAGAGAATTCTAGAGTCATCTTTTTTCTCAGCCATTGTGCCTGCAGTCCAAAGTTTAGAATAAGTCTTACATTTTAAACAATTTGTCACATGGAGAGATGATCAGGGTAGTAATAATAATTTGAGTTTTATTGTTATTTATTTCAGGGGAGATGCAGTTACATCTGCAGGCCATGGTCAACTTGTTGCGAGATGAAGATGTTCTTAGACTTGTGAGGCTGTCTTCCTTTTTGCCATAAATTTTTTAAGTTTGAAAAGTTGGAATGTAGTTAACAAAATTCTTGAGGATGTTGTTCAAGAGAATATGAACGTTTAGAAATGAAGGTTTAAGCTAGCTATTCATCTTTTACATGAATGACCATTGTGATTTAAAAAAAATCATTTAAAAATGTTGTTAAATCTTCCATATAAATTGCAGCCAGTTTCTACATGTAGCTAAATGCCTGCTAGATGTTTACTTTCCTTTGCTTTACATGTACATGGCTACAGCACAATATTTTATATTTTTCTTCTTATACAGGTTGTTAAACTAGAAAGTCAGTATCCAAACAGAATCCGTTATTTGACCATTGTGTCAGCTTTTGGCCCAGATGAGGAGGAACAAAGTATTGTTATGGGTGTGGACTGGACAGAGAGGTAAGACTATTTTGTCCTGCACAAAATACTGGAATTAAAAATTAAATAAAAGTTGTTTTTGCGATAATAGCAATTTTTATAAAATATTGATCAAGAGTTGTTTAATAAGCAGTTGCTAATGACACTGGTTTGTGTGTCATGTTTCCACTACAGGGCCACCATTGGTCTTGTAGTCCCATTGTACAGAGATACAGTTATCAAGCTGGATGGGGACGGGTGAGTGCCATTGCTCTCTTTTCTTGCTCTTATTCAATTCTTGAGAACTGTGTATGTTACATGTATACATTTAACACTCCATTGGTTTATGTCGCTTAAAAGAATGAAACATGATGATGCTTGGATGAGTAGTAAATTGGCTTAGCATGTGTAGTGTAGCAACAGAGGAAAAGGTAGTGGGAATCTATTACTCAAGCATCTTCATTGTCTGATTCAATATATGTTATGTTGTCTTTATTTCAACAGTGGATTCAAAATGACATCAGCTGGTACAGCAATTATTTTTAAGCCAATTTCAGTTCAAACTATGTGGTGAGTTGGTCTGTTAATGCAGTGATTTGAGTTAGCCTCAAGCCTCATTGCTAGTTTCCAGAGTCGTGGTGCCACGCTATCCCCCCTGAACCCCATTTCCCCTGCCTTATGTTAAGAATGCCCTGCAGTTCCTCACCCTTTCTGAGAGAAATGGATGACAAAACATGCAGCAGGCAAGGACTCTGTTGAATCACAATTTACAAGGATGATTATAATCTAATTTTCAATACAACTTTCCTTTGGTTGATGTTTCAACATATTGTCCAAACCAATATCAACAGACTGAGACACTATCAAGGATACCTCATGTCCAATGTACACCATCAGATTCTCATCATCAAAGCTCAAGTCTAGTTGTAAAACAGTAACCAGAAGTTGCATCGTCTTCAACTAACTGGAAGTGTAGTCGTGAAAAAGGTCCAGAAGTCTACATGATTTAACACCAGGGGGATAGAAATGTTGTCCAAGGGAGTCCATTGGAGTGTATATTGGAAAACCCAAGTGGATAATTAACACTTTGATTAATTCTTTGTTAGGACTGCTCTGCAGTGGATTCACAAGTGCACTGACATTGCCCGGAGAAACAATTATTTCTTCCCTAATGGATCATCACATGCATGGGTTGAATATTATTACCAAAAAATAAGTTCTGATAGAATCTGCTTAAATGAATGGTAAGATGGCTTTAAACATTGCTCCTTTAACAAAAATCCTTGTTTAATACCACTATAAGTTCATCATAGGTGCAAGTTAATTGGTTTAAAGAAAGTAGCAATATCCAAAGGGTCTCATGAATCAAGGCATAAATTTCTTTTACAGGCATCAAATGGAAGACCTTCTGTCAAAACGTCCCGAATCTCCCATTGGTACAAGGTAACATAAAATACTGTTGTTAGTCTATATTAAGTATTCATGGCTTGGCAGAGTTACCGTTCACATATTGGTCACCAGCAGGATCCTAGCTATTTTGTTGAGCAAATTTTACTTCCCTTACTTTTTCTTAATTTTTCTGGTTCTACAGTCCTGAAAAGGAACTCATTATGAAACTTATTCGACACAAGCTTAAAGAGGTAGGTGATGTCTAGTTAATGCCCAGAGGCATGTGTTAATAATCAGCACACATATAAAACATTTTCTTTGTTTGTTTTAGGTAATGATGAAAGTTGATCTTGAAGAGGTCACTTCAAGACAGGTAACAATAATATAGTTATATTATATACACAATATATTTTGTAACTTTGTTATAACATCTTTACAGTTTTGAGTACAGGATAGCTCTTTCTTCTCTCTTATGAGTTACTGACTTTCTGCTTTTTGTGTGTTTGTGTTGTGTGTATGTTTCTTGTGCCTGATTTGGTAAATCTAATCATCAAGTCATGTACCAACTGTTCAGATTATTTTATTTCAATTTATTGTAAAAATAATGGCTGTCTGGTTCTATCAGCCTATGATTATCCAGTCCATTAATTGTTCATTAATTAACTTAATTTATTTGTATTGTATATATGTATTTCCTGTTTCTGGTACAAATAAAGATTGTTGTTGTTGTTGGCTGACACATTTTGAGTTTAGAACTGGTTTCACTTACTTAAAGGTGCGGACAATGTTGGAAGCAGACACACAGATGAATCTTAGAGAGTACCGGTCATTTATTGATGAAGAGATGTTCACCATTCTGGGGCAGATGGACTCAGCATCCAAAATATTTGACCACGTATATCTTGTGAGTAAACTGCCATTCTTATTGTAGTGCTACCCACTCAGTCTTTCTTACTGATTAAGTGCTGTTGTTTTAGTAAGGAAGTATCCCATCACCATGGTGTCTCGAGAACTAAAAATATTATTTCAACAACCCCTCAACAATGAAAATAGTTTGAAATAGTGCTTGAAATAATAGAAGATTGGATCCATAAATGAGGGTCAGACAATAACTTGTCTGACAATTTTTTTTTGTAGGGTTCTGAATGGAATGCTTCAAACTTGGAGGAACTCAAGGATAATGGGTATTTTTCTCTGTGTTGTTTCCTGGTCTTTACATTTCTGATGATTTGCTTCAATTTTGTCTATGGTTTCTACTTCTTCCTCCAGGGTTGGTTTTATCTTAAACATAACAAGGGAAATTGATAATTTCTTTCCTGGAACATTTTGCTATCACAACATCAGGTATGTCCTGAGTTGGTTTCTTGCCATTTCCTGATGTTTTTGTTTGCCAACTATGAAGTCATTATTTGAGTTGTCAATCCTTAGAATAATACAGGTGTGACACAGACTTGAAACTTACCAGCTTTATATTTTTAGCCTGTGCCACAGACAGCAGCTGTTTGGAAATCAGTAAAAAATATCTCATTACTTGACATTTGAGTGTTCCTGTCGCAGGGTTTATGACTTGGACGAAACTGAATTACTTCACCATTGGGACAATACTTACAAATTTATACAGAGAGCCAAGTAAGCACTTGTATTTCATAACATTTACAGGCAGTCAATAGAGTGTGCACGATACAGTTCAAAAGCATTAACACCCGCCTTAATATACTTTTTTCTTTGTATTCTGTCAGGAATGCTGGTTCAAAAGTTCTTGTGCACTGTAGAATGGGCATAAGCAGATCCGCATCAACGGTAAAGTGTCTCTTGTAACATGTCAGTGATTTTGTCATTCCATTCTGTCGCAAACCCATTGTGTCATTAGGAGACAGATTGGCTGGCTGCATGACAAACTTACTGAAAGACTGATTGACTGGACATACTGAGGGAAGCAGGGCTGGTGCAGTGGTGAGAGCACTCGCCTCCCACCATTGTGGCCCGGGTTCGATTCCAGGACTCAACATCATATGTGGGTTGAGTTTGTTGTGGTTCTCTAGTCTGCTCCCAAAAGGTTTTTATTCGGGTACTCAGGTTTTCCCCTCTCCTCAAAAACCAACATTTTAAATTGCAATTCGATCCGGATACAGGACCTCCCTGAAAACCACTTTGCGGTGAGTGGAGCTTCCTGGGTAAATATCATGATTTATTATTTTATTTATTACTGGCTGGCTGACTAACTAACTGGACCTACTGGCTGGCTGGCTCACTGACTCACTGACTGGACCTACTGGCTGGCTGATTGTGTGGGATTTGGTGTTTTTCTTGTTTCAGGTTATTGCTTATGGTATGAAAGAGTATGGCTGGTCTTTAGGTGATACGATGAAATACGTCAAAGCTCGACGAAGCATTGTTCAACCAAATGCAGGGTTTTGGAAGCAGCTAATCACATATGAAGGAATCCTTAACTCTAGGTAAATGTATATCCGTCAAATCATTTCAATGCATTGTATGGGCCATTGGCGACAATAATCAAGCTCTCTGATGAACCAGATCAATTAACATTAAAATTGATAACAGTATAAAATAATAATGTATAATAAACGGTAGTCATGTTTTGTCCTTATTTTCGTAGTAAACAGCGCTACAACAAATTGTTCACAACTGAGGCATCTGATATGGGAGCTGCAATAAAGAAGAAAAAGCCTGGAAACACTGCAAATGAAACTAGCGAACAAGCAGCACGGCCCCTTATACATGATTCACCAATAAAAACGGAATCAGTTATAATGTACCAACACCCCTCTGAGGAAACAACCCAAGTCACTACCGAAGGAACTGACGACACACTGCTTGCCAGTGAGGCGTTGTTTGAAAACAGAGATGGCGATCCAGTGATGATAGCTAGTTCACCGGTGAATTCTACAACTGACTCAAGTCAAGACTTGGTGGGGGAGACTGCTGGCTCCCGTGATTTAGAAATCGCTGGGATTGATAAGACTGCACTTTACAGAGTCAGTTCAGTACCAAATTTGCCAAGCGGCGACAAAATGAGACAAAAATCAAACGCTGAAATTAACGGCAACTTTCAGAGGTCAAGTTCGTTGCGAGAGCGTGGACGGAGGAACGTGGAAAACCTCAATGCTTATAAAGCCGCTAGTGATGAGCATATTACAGAATTTGGTCTGAAACAGCAGGAAACCGCTGTATCATCAGCAGAGAATTTTTTCATTAAAGAACCTGATATAGAATTACAACAGTCAAAGTTAATAGAAAAATGCAGTGTTGAAAACCCAAGCTGTGATGGAACAGAAATGGAACATCAAGATCGCGGTGGTGTACCTGGAGAGTTGCATGGAGTACTCGAAAGCGGATTTGTGAAACGCTACTCAAGAAACTTCGAGGAGGGTGTGTGTAACGTGCCTTCCGTTTTGCCAGTGCTGGAGGGTAGTACAAATCTGGAAGAAGAGGTGGTTGTGGTGTGCGCCGCTGACGAAAGTTTTGAACGTTCCACTGAACTGATTGAGAGCACGCCTAGCGAAGAACCTGGGCCTGGGGTTGTGAAGAAGCACAAAGAGGAATATGAATTGAAACATCGGCAGAGTTTGAAGAGGGGTGCTGTTCTGCAGCGAAGTGGGAGCGGAGATAGAGGCAGCTTGAAGCGGGAGAGAGGTGAAATACTCGGCGACGACTCTGATTCAAAGGCCGAGGAAGGATGGGAAGACGATCGTGAATCTGCTGTGAATGTAGACGCACTTGTTCAGAAGGTGAACGAGGACATGAAGAAGGAAGTGTCCGTTCGAAAAATCTCAAAGAAAGGCGTTGAGCTGCGAGCATCTGTGCAGCAGGCAGGAGAGCAGATGGAGGACGCTGCAACTGATGACCACCAGAGAAACTTGAAACAAGCACTTAATAACTCTGTTATAGATAAAGGCTATCATAGAAGCACTGGAGAATCCTTTTCTGAGAAAGTCAAGGAATTACTGTTAGAAGAGCCGCAGCCAACGGAAAAATCTGCCGAGAGCAAAGAAATATCTTCATCAGCTGTGAGAAATGAAGGTTCAGATGTTTCAGCTGTACCTCATTCAAGTACTGAACACGATTTGAGCGCTGAATTGTTCAGATCTTCGGACGACAGAGAAGATACAATAAGCGAACAAGATAAAGAAAGCATTCCTCAGAAAGGTTTGGTTAAACACCGCACTCTCTTGATTGAAGGACGGCTGCAACCGTTGTCAGACAGACACGCGGAAGGTGAAGATGAAATAGAAGGCGAACCAACAGTTTCCCGGGATGGTGATGCGGGATTGCCGTCAGAAGAGGAAGCAAGGGGTTTGGCGGTGGAAACACTTCCGGCAAGTGTTGCGGATGATGTCAATGCGATACAAGAAGCTGAAGCAATGGAGCAACAGACGCGTGATGTGGCTTGCGAAAAGAAAGAAAGAACGAGTGATCAAGACGATGGAAATGCCCCTCAGAAGGGTTTAGTAAAACGTCACACTTTGTTGATCGAAGGGAAGCTTCAGCCAATGGAACAAGTATTAGTTCAGAACGTCGAAAATGAAGCTGGTGAAGAAAACACAAAAAGTGACCAAGAAAAATCTACACAACCTTTAAAAGAAGAAACCAGGGGGACCTGCTGTGATTCCGCTGAAAGGTTAGCGAGTGTTGCAATTGATGCAATGGCTGAAGGGGAATCATCAGAAAAAGATGTCGCTACTGAACATAAAGAAGCTTGTGAATTGCTTGACGATAGGGAAGATAAAGCCAGTGAACGAGACATTGAGAACGTCCTTCAAAAAGGTTTAGTGAAGCGTCATACACTACTGATTGAAGGACGGTTGCAGCCAGTTTGTCAAGAGTACGAAAACGAAGCTAATAGGAAAGATGATCCAGTAGTAGGAACAAACAATGTGTCGGCTCTAGATTCTGAAGAGGTTGCGCTGGATGTTGCACCGGATGTTAGTGTTAAAGATAAGAGCCCTTCAGACGAGACTGAGGACAGAACAAGCCAGGTAAGTGACCAGGATACAGAGCTTCCTGCTGAGAAAGGTTTAGTGAAACGTCATACTCTTTTGATCGAAGCCCGTAAATTGCAGCCATTGGAACAAGGGGTCGAGGGTGAAGATGAAAAACTAATCGAAGAAGGAGTATGCCAAGAGGTTTATTCATGGGATTCTGTTGACGAGCAGCAGCAATACCAAATCGAGCGATCAAACAAAACGACGCCAGAAGAGACCGAGGGAGAGAATGCAGACAGTGAAATGGTGTCTGGTTTGGTCAAACGCGAAACAATGCGCATCGAGGAGCGAGTAAAACCAGCAGTGGTGGAGACTTCAACACCCAAACCAGCAGAAATTGAGATGCTAACTTGCAATAGCGATACTGTCCTGGAAGGAGATAGGGGAGGAGGAGAGTCCGAGAAAAACGACGATGAAAGGGGGGGTGGTGAAGCTAGTGAACAGTTTATGGAGCAAGAGAAAGCCGAAGTTGGCGTCGACACTTCCAGCGTGGTGCGTGTGAAAGATCACACTCAACATTTGGAGGGGATCATCCGCATCACGACAACTGCCAAGGGTGGAGAGAAGTCGAAAAGTCAAATATCAAAAGATGACGACTTTCCTGAGTCAAGGGACGAGCCACCTAAAATTGTTCTTATTCCACGGTGGTATTCAGACGATCGATCAGATCAGAAAGTTGAGCTTAGCTCATCAGAAAAGCTCCTTGCGGATAGAATGGAAGAAATTCTAACCGAAAGCGCAGTAAATGTAGCTCTTTTGAAGGCTCAGGGGAATTTGAATTTGGAAAATGAACGGTTTGTCGATTGGGATTTTGCGAACGTGAAGCAGAGGACCCGAATCTTTGAAGAAATTGTTGCAGACGTCGACAGCAACCGTCGGGAAGACGATCGAGGAAGCGACAGCCCGATTCGACGTTGTGAGTCATTACCGAAGGCAATTCGCCCATCTCAAAAATATGTTTTACGCCGCCGGTCGTTTTCGGATGTATCGGAAACTGTTTCATCCAGTTCAGGTCGGAAGGTCGATTATACAATTCATTTTAGTAATGGTGAGTCCTCGAGTTCGTCTTCGCTACCGCGTGAGTGGAGTCCGCTTCAGGAGCGACAAACGAGAGAGACCAGGGACGAACGAAAAACGGACAAGGATTTCTCACCTGAAATAAAAGGAAAAATTGACTAAAGGAGAATACCAATGTGGAACTTATCGATTGTGGTTCGCGTATCGTTAGAGAACAGATTCAAGTTCTTGAAAAACGCCGTACTTCAGATGAGCCGAACTTAATTACAATTTAGGTAGACCGAAATTAGTCAAGTTCGCCTTTAAAGTCAAACGTCGAACTTAATTCAGCCGAACTTAACTAGATCATGCAAATAAACAGATTGAGGCTGACTCATACATTGGTATACATTAACATGATTATACATTTGGTTCGGCTCATGTAAGATCGGCGTTTGACCAAAAGTCAATCCTCAGCTGTTATTCCCGCCTGGCGGGCCGTGAAGAACGCCTCAGCCGATCCAAATGAAATCAGTCGAACTTAATCGAGTCAAACGCCGTACTTCACATGAACTTAATGACTGAGTTTAGTAAGGCGTTTGACCTGGGCCTAAGAATCACACAAACATTGATGTCAGCTAGGGATTTACGCGAAAAATGTGAAACGAAATCATTCCTAATTTTGCATGCTTTGGAAAAGATTTTTATTTTGATAAATTATGCACACATTAGATTTTCAAAGAAAATTATGAGTTGTACATAGTTATTCTTATGGAATTTTACAAGGGAAAATTTTACCGGAAATCTACCGGAATTTTACCGGAACATTAAATGTGTAAGAGAATTTTGTTAGGAGTTCGTTATCGATACCGAAATGACAAGACTCCTCCATCCCCCTGATTTCTCGGTCGGCACTATAAGTTACGGATCCTCGTTTTTTTTTTCCTGTTGATTAATGGCCGGCGCTCTTCGCGCTTAAACTATAAGTTAGTAAGAGGTACTGATTCTGAGGAACATATTACGAATGACAATTTTAATTTGAGTTGATGTATTTTGACATTTCCGCCGAGTGGTTTCTATTCATCCCGGGCCAAAGGCAATGTCTTGTAATACGATGGATGCTACATATCAAATCGGATTGTACATAATCGAGCCGTCAGTTTTGGATAAATGTTATTTATTGATTAAAGTGGTGTTCCTTATTTGAGTAATGACTAGCGATTCAAAATAGCTGAAAATGTGTCCAAACCAAAGTTTTTGAGAGGTATCTTTCTAGTTCAACTTCCTAACCTTTACTAACTTCTGAGTCTGAATTTTGTCCGCAGTTAGCCTGCGCCCCAAACGAACTAAACACTAGTTGAGTCTGTGCTAACATCAAATTTTCACCAAAAAATTACCTCTTTTGCCATGGAAGTCAAACAAAAGCTCCACCTTGATCTACTTGCGCTTCTTTTATTGTAAACAAAATCAAAATGATAGTACATGTTGAGGCCACTAACGTACCTTCATGTACCAAAGCCACACGTTGCATTGCTATAAATGACGAAGGTTGGCGAAGTCTTCAAGCAGACGGCCGCTATGAAAATAGTTATGTTCTCTGTCTACTCGTCTTTTATTATATTGGGAACAATTTGAATGTGTTTGTAAGTTTTGGCCCGTTTATAATTAGAAGCGTCAGTGTGGCAACATGGCAGCGGTCACCTCTCAGCCCGCGTTAATCTAAGGCCCGGTTCAGACGCCGTAATTTTTATGAGCCGAACTAAATTCGAATTTGGACCGACCCAAATTAACAAACGTAGGCTTGTTGATTCAGACGTCGAACTTAATTAGCCGTTCCATAGCCGTTCCTCATTACAGTTGCAGGAAAACTAATCAATATTGTCAGTAGTTTTGAAAATATATACCAGGTAATAATTTATGCATTAAGTTCGGCGCATGAAAAGTTGGGCGTCTGAATCAAGGCCTTTCCAAAGTCGAAATTCCCGGCCAAGCCAGGCGAAAAGAACGCCTGAGCGTTCTTAAAATAGCCGTTCCTAATTGATTCAGACCCCGAACTTTTCATGTACTTAATTCTATGAATTAGGTTCGGCTCGTGAAAAGTACGGCGTCTGAATCGGGCCTTACTTAACCAAAATATGTGTGTGAAGGCCTAAGGAAAATCACTTTACTTTGCATTGCGATTTTCCCGAGCTTTGAGGCGGGCTAAGCATGTCAGTCATTCTTAATTAACTGCATGGGAAAATAAACTTAAGTTGTTACACTTTTTAAGCTGCACTTAGACTGAAAGCTGAATCCTTGATTAAAGATTTGAAACAAATTTCTTGCCATGGTTATCACACTGTGTAGCCGCTATTTTCCTTATTTATTCAATTTTCAACAGTAGAGACAGATCAGTATTAGCTGTTTAAAATGACAGGAAAAAAATATGGGATGTCCGTGCTCGTTGGTGAGTTATAGCCATTTTTCCACTGACAGAGCTCAATATATCAAGGCAAATCCACCATGTTTTCAATGTGAACGCGCGCTATTGACGCTATATGCGCAGTAAGGATGCGCCATGCAAATGTGAGGAATCACCTTAAGTTATCTTTGAAGTAAAAAACATCACTTGTGTCTGAAGCGTTAAGTCAGAAACATTTACTTGAAGTATCAAAAATTTGCTTGAATTGAAATATTCCCAAGTTTAATTTTCCTCAAGTGTAGACTACCATTTACTTGACTTGAAATATTCTCAAGTTCACTTTTTCTCTGGTGTAAAGACAACCAATTAATGAAG
>OX419345.1:190000-200000 GCA_948470475.1 Galaxea fascicularis | reverse complement strand
ATCTATCTAATTCAAACAAGTGGTGGAACAGAGAATTAACTCTGAAGTGTAAATTAAAGTGCTAATAGAAACCCATGAAAAACCCACTGGGCGTTAGCCCTAGTAAAGGGTATCAGGGAACCACACGAGGCAAAGACAAAATTCTTATGACCTCGGTGGGAATCGAACCCACGACCTCCGGATTAGATCTACCGTTGCTCTGCCGACTAAGCTACGAGGTCGGACAGAGAAAGTCGGGGACGATTGAGATGGTGAATCGCGGCGAAAGAGAGAAAGTAAGGGTACATATATATGTTGTGTCGCGTAGCACTATAAACACATACAAGGTCGAAACTTAGGGATAGGGAAATGCTGTTGTAAAGTTTTTACCGGTCTGCTGGTGACTTGGATGTCGTGTTCCTTGAGGATTCTTGTTAGAGGTTCCGTGATGCCTTTAATGTAGGGAAGGACTGCAAAGTTGCGCCGGTTTGTTGGGTAGGCCCATTTAAAGAACATACCGACCAACTCCTCTGGAGTGGGTATAGGTGGTGGAGGCCTCGTTTTCTTCCTTATAACATCGGCGGCGATTTTTGTGGGATAGCCGTTGGAGTGTAAAGCGGCACAAACACGAGAAGTTTCACGGGTCTTTCCTACTTGTGTGTTGGGGAGATTCAGAGCTCTATGCAGGAGTGTCTCAGCGGTGCTGATTTTATGTTTTCTGTCGTGGTGTGAATGAAAGTCCAGATATCTATCTGTATGTGCCGGCGCAACTTTGCAGTCCTTCCCTACATTAAAGGCATCACGGAATCTCTAACAAGAATCCTCAAGGAACACGACATCCAAGTCACCAGCAGACCGGTAAAAACTTTACAACAGCATTTCCCTATCCCTAAGTTTCGACCTGCCGAAGACGACCAATGCAATGTCATTTATAAAATTCCATGCGCATCTTGCCCCTGGAACTACATCGGCGAAACTAAAAGATCCTTTACTACTAGGAGAAAAGAACACATGAGGAACTTAAAGCATTGTTCTAAAGGCTCAAATATCGCAAAACATGCGTGGACTTTTAATCATGTTATTGACTTCAACAACTCTAAAATCATTGACAAAGCGAACAACCGGAATAGAAAGACATTGGAGTCATGGCACACGGCAAAAACTGTTGGGGCGGATAATAATTCGTGCCCGCTCCCAAGACAATATCACATTCTCTTAAAGAAACACTAATTTTTCTTGGCATCTTTTCACATTCTTTTTAGCACATGTTTTTTATCCTTAATTTATGCGAATTTCCCGATATATTTAAATTTCTTTCGCTTTTATTCTTCACACGTTTTTATCCGTTGAAGACAGCAGTTCAGTCTGTCGAAAGCTCATAGTCTTTTTTTTCAAACTTTTTACCAGAGAACGCTTTTACTTATTTCCTAATAATAATAATAATAATAATAATAATATTAAAACATATACCCTATGTACATTCTTCTTGTGTACGAAAGAGAATTGTCGTGGCCTGAGTATCAGGCGTTTCTAGGGTGGGGAAGGCAAAAAGAGCGAGAAAGCGAGGGAAGAAACGCCTGACACAAACAGCTTCTCAGAAGCCTTCCACCCCCAGACAGTGCGTGTTATAGTTAGCCAATCAAAATCACTTCCGGTAACTGTCATATGTCATGAGAGTAAACTTCAATATGGCGTCTGTAACCCCTGCGCTGGAAGCGTGACTTCCGGCTGACTCAGGTAACGTTTCTTATTGTCTTTTGACCAATTAGCGTAATATCCAGAATCTGGATGTTGGACACAAGCGAATCAATGGCTTTGTGTCAGGCCCTTCTCCTCTTCCTTCCCCCGGTCCCCGCTTCCCCGATAGGGCCTGATACTCAGGCTAGAATTGTCGAAAAATGACTATCCAAAAACACTACTAATAAGAATTATAAAAAGCATCAAAAAGTTAATAATAATAATAATAACTTTATTTAAGTCTCAAATAGTTCTAGCTGAACACGAGTGCTCTACTAATTGGGGAGACTGTGAATCAAATAAACTCAGCCCACTTATGACGCCGAGTCCGGGAATCGAACCCGGGACACACTGGTGGAAGGCGAGCGCTCTCACCACTGCGCCAACCCTGCTCCCACACTAAATTTAGGAGTCGCCTCAACTAGTGGTAAGGAAGTTTTTATCAAAGCGTTTTCATTGATCAGCATTCCGCAGTTTGCACGATAATTCTGCGTAATAAACAAAACACAAAAAATGTTCCATGTGGCATACCCTGTGATTAGGAGTTTTAATCAGGTAGGGCAGAGTCTCTGGTATGCTGTCATCAAGCGGACACAGTTCATCAGCGAGTTCAGCTAAAGAATCACGGAAACCTCCACCCTGATCAATAATGCCTTCACCAACAAATTTCACCTCCCACCACTGGTCGTACTTCCATTTGTTCCAACTGCAAAAAAGATTCATACACGACTATGAGAACCAGACGGACTTGATTGCACCGCAGCTTTAAGGCCGGTGCGTAGCCACTGGATGTCAACTTCTGAAGGAGATTTGGCACGGTAGATGTTTAAATGATTAACCTAGCCAGAAAAATGTTTTCCCACAAACCTTGAAGAACTCCAGAGTTAAAGCACTATAAGCAAAAGGGGCAAAAACCGCTCAAAAATTGCCGAGTCTCATGCGGGCTACTCTTCAACTCAATGTATTTCGGTTTACACGACGTTTAGTGCCCAAGAAGCATCTGCGATACTTACATACAAAGGCTGCACAATGTTGGAGCAACTTTAGTTACAGCTTTCTGATGTGCACCTTAAGCAGAAAAGATCTTTCATTTCAAATGGCATTTTCACAATCCCCCTTGCTTAGACCAGTTTTTAGTTGTAGTTGGAGTGAAATGAAGTCCTCAAACTGAGAAGCTCGTTATCAACAAACCATCCAATCAATTTGGAAAAAAATTAAAGACGTCAGAAAAATGTAAGAAAACCTTCAGAAAATGGTGTAATGAACGCTCAAGACTGACAAGGTAAATGGCTTGTGAGAGATAAAAACCACCATCAGATTCCTTTAGCGATCAGCTTTCGACTGCAACATAAAATCTACAGAATTCAAGTCCAAATCTGCAAATTGAAACCTCAGTAACAACCACTAACTTCCAACTTCAGTTATGGAAAAGGAAACTGACCGAAAATGAAGTTTCTGTCCTCTTAATTCACGATAAATTTGTAAGAAGACACTGCTACGTGAATCAGCATGGCGCTCAGCCAATGGCACTCGTCTGTCTACGGTGATAACAGGCATGAAATCTGGCGCAGACAGCTCTGTAATATGTAACAACTCGTGTACCAAGCGCCATCGCTGACTGCACAAAGGCAACAAAAACCGTATTTTTGGCAGCAAAGAAGTCAGGCAGTAACGCACAGGGTTACCAATCTCTTGGCTACTTGCAGGGTGTATACTCCATTTGTGCGGTGACGAAATTGACTGTGGCATAGAATTATCATGAGTAGCAGAGCTTGATTGTGGAAGTTCTATCGTCTCCACCTTTGAAACTTCTGTTGCTGCTTCCACCTTCTGTTGGAAAAAAAAATTAAAGACGTCAGATATATGAAAACCTTCAGAAAATGGTGTAATGAACGCATAAGACTGGCAAGGCAAAAGGACCAAACTGCAATGGCTTGTAGGAAATGAAATTAAATCCACCATCAGGTTCCTTTAGCGATCAGCTTTCGACTGCAACATAGAATATGAAGAATTCAAGTCCCCAGCCCTAACCACTTGATTGTAAATTTATTACATAACGACAAATTAAAGGCATAACGAGGGATTCTTTTCAACAAAAAAAGTCAATCCCCTCAGGCTCTAAAAGTGCGGCTTATACATAACTGTTAGTACACCTTAGTAAGAAGCCTCTCTTCTTCCCTAAGTTTCTTCAACAAAGCAAGCAAATGGCTCTTGTAATGCTCCTGCTTCTGCTGTTTCATCAACAGTTCATTTCTCTGTAGTTTCGCATCAACAACGTCCAATTCAAGAGTCAGCTCAGATGGAACACGTTCCTGCTCAGGAACATTCTGATTAACATTCTTCTGCTCCTCTATAAAACAAATCTGCAAACAATCAAACCACAGGTTAAGAGATAAAGCCTGTTTACATCTGCAGTAGAGAGTTAAAGAAGCATACTTAGGGTTGTCACAAGGATTTTAAGGGAGGCAGGATGGCCGAGTGGTTTAGGGCGATGGATTTCAATGCGGGGAACCGGGTTCAAATCCCGCTCCGACCACTGGCTGGTGTTGTTCTGGGTAAGTACCTGGTTCAACTCCTCGGTCTGGTCTGTCGCTTGGGATCCTTCTGAATTCGTTTGAATTATTTGCTTCATGTATTTACTCGGCCCCTCTGGCCTTTGTGCTAAATAAACTGCCGAGGATAAATAAAGGTCATTTATTTCTTTTCTTTTTATCAGACGGATGAACGGATTATAAAGAGCATGTAGCTATCCAGGGTTGTCATTAGAAGCTACCGACTCCTAATGACAAGCATGCATACTTTCCTGGCTGATTTGTTTGACTGTGGCTACGCTGTGATTTCAAATTTTTCAAAACTTGTCTGTTCAAATTTATCCTTATGAACCTGAGACCTGAAGCCTACACTTAAGCTGCTGGTTTGAGGATTACAAAGGGAATGTGAAACTCGTAGATGCGGCGATCCTAACAAACATAATGCCATAGCTAAATCAAAGTAGAGCCTTTTCCCACTCCAGTCTCCTTGAAGTGTCTTTTTCTTCTCCTCGGTCTCTTTTCCAATTAAAGTTTTGTTTATTTTAACTGTCCATTTTCGTCTGTGAGTAGAAAAGTGTGTATTGCTTTAATATTTCTCGCTCCTACATAATGTCTTAATACCAAATGCTTACCTTTCTTTTCACTGCCCTGAGTTGCTCCTGGAACATTTCAAGAGAAGTAAGTGATGGCTTTACCCTCTTCAGAAGGGATCCATGAAGATGTCTTTTGACTTCTTTCACAGCTTCATCCCCAGTGTCTCTCTCTTTAATCTCTGTAACTTCTTCCTTCCTGTTAGAAAAGTATCTTGGAGTGCTACCAGCCTCCATGTACTGCCACGATGATAGAAAGGAGGATTCAGTAAAGGACTCGAGCTGATACCTTCTTTCGCCGAGCCTCTGTTCGTCTAACACTGAAGGACCAGCTGCCAGATGGAGAACTGAATCAAGTACTTGAGCAATTCTACATAGCGCAATGGATCTGTAAGCCAAACTCTCCACAGAGTAGAAAGCAAGGTGTGGGTGGGTCAGGCTTGTCTTGGAGAACAGTTCAGTTAGAGCATATTCAGCACTGAACCAACTCTGTTAGATCAAAACAATCATTAAAGATGCTTCATAGTAACTCCAGGTGTAATGGTACCATGTTGGAGTTGGTTTGGAGTTTCCCAAAATTTTGATGCAAAATGTTTGAAACTGATGTCTTATACAGAGCAAATGATACCACTCATTGGTAAATAGATAATAATTATTATTTTTCACCAACACTGATGTATTACCATAGCCTGGAGGTCATTGTAATGGAGTAAATCAGGGTTGACAAGGCTCGAGACTAACAGTAGCCGACTAGCCACAGACTAGTAAAATTCCATTTTGGCTAGTATGTTTCGCACTTCACTAGCCATTTGTCAGGACTGGAAAACCAGATGAAATCACTGATTTATTATTATGGTTCACATGATTTATTGCCTCAAGCAAGACCTTAAGATGAGTAAAAGCGGAAGCACAATTGCCTTTTTCGGTTCTTTTTTACCTTACTAAAGCGACGCATGACAAAAAAACGTGCTGCAAATGATAAGTTATGGAGGTCTAGGGATAAAGTTTCATGCTTAAGAAAGTCTTAACGTTTACAGTAGTGTAAGGCCTCACTTGATGTCTGTCATACTTTTAAAAAGTCGCTTTTCTCTAAATTACTTCAAAAACTAAAAAAACTCATAGTGATTTGAATGATGCCTATTTCTTGTTCATGAGAGATCATGAATCAGCATTAAAAAGACGAATGTTTTTTAACGTCTAGCTGCAAAGTTTTGATAGTGGTTCCGTGACAAATTTTTCAAGGCTGTGGAAACTAAGTTGTTTGGTGTACTCCAAGCTACACACACTGACAGGCTAGCATTTATTTGACATTTTAGTTCAAGCTCCTTAAAATTAAAGTTTTTGTATTTAAACTGCTGCATTAATAAACTCGTCATAACACTTTCAAATGTAAAATAAACCTATTCTAATAAGCGGCTAAGTTCAGATCTTTCACATTAGTATCGTGGTACTGAACCTGCTTGACAGGATGAAAAATAAAATACCTAAGAACAAGTCTGGCTGCTAAAGAATTTGTTTTCGCTAGTGAATCAAATGTGTGCACTAGCCACTGGGTTAGTGAACTGAAAAGTTAGTCTCGAGCCCTGGCTGAGTTTGTCAATAAAGGAAACGAAATTCAATGCTTACCTTGGATCTCCCTTGACAGGATTTTTCACAAATGTCACATAAAAAGTGCACAAGAACTAGATCATCATTTACACTCCAACTGTTTGACGGTGAAGTAGATAACCTATCCATAAGTTCCTTATCCATGTCAATAAGTACATTAGTGTATTTTACACCTGGTGAAGTGCTAGAAGTTCTGCATTCATTGGAGGTAGATTTCTGAGAAGAGTTTTCTATAATTAGACAACTATTTGAAGTAATTGGAAATTCTGTTCCATCAGTTTGTCCAGAAACAGACCCAACTGAATCACATGAATTACTACACATTGCAAGTGTAGAGTCTTTAGACGTAAGCTGCTCTTCTGATCTGCAATCTGTTACACTACTACAACTGCCCGTTGTTGCAGCAGTTGTTGTACATAATGCTTCATCTATCTCACATCTTCTCAAATCTTCTGAATTTCCAGACTCTTGATTTGAAACCTCTGTTTGTGGCTTGATCCTGAGCATACCAAGCTTGTGTGCAAGTTCTGCATATGACAAAGATTTTTTACTTTCCTTCCTTTCACTCCTATGCTTCACTCTTTTTCTGACATAAACATTCAATGCTTGACTCCTTTTCTCAGTAGAAACATTGCACAAGCTGTAGTAATACTCCAATACAGTCTGCCATAATTTATCCTCCTGCAGATGTCTCCACTGACTTTCAAAACCTGTCTCATCTGATTCAGAGACTTGCATCTCCCCACACATTCCTTGGGGCCCAAAGAAGGAAATCTTTCTGTCCACAGGTGAAGTAAGTACAGTTCTTGAATGCTTCTTTGCCTTTAATTTCTTGTTCAAGTAATGCTGCAACTGTTGTTGAGATGGAACATAACAGAAGGCCACAGGAAGAGGCTGTGGCAAGTATAGGCATTCTGTGAGAAAAAACCATATCCAAGTAATGTACAATTGTACATTCAAATGCTGGGATGAGATGAAAGGTGTCATGTCTCCAACTTTGTCAAAAATGGTTTAGTTGACCACAAGAGTATAATCTAACAAATCAAGGACTTCAAAGAAGTCAATATTGCATGAACCTCAAATGCTGTTGAAAGAGTCAAAATGTTCAGGTCCAGTAGCATGCAGGGTAAATTAGGCATATTACTACAATTAATTCCTTAGCATCCACTCCCCTCTTTGTATCTACATCTAGGGGGTACAAAGGGATATGCCCATCACTGCAAGACTAAGGGAGAAAAACAAGTGAAGAAGGGGGGGGGGAGGTGGGGGTAGGAGATAACAAAACCAAAATCCTAAGGTGGTCATTAGCATTCAGAAGGAACTGATATAAGAACAGGAATGGCAGCCTTTCTTAGTTTACTTTATAACAGCTTACCTGTGTCTTCCTAACTATAAATTACATCGTGTGCTTGCTTAAAAAGCATTTGCCTTTTCTTCCCCTTACCACACAAATAGGAAAAGACAACGCCTGCAACATGCATTCTTTTTTTTTTTCATATATTTTCATGTCATGTAAAAACAGTTTGGAGTGACAATCCCAGACAACAAAGGATCCATACCACTTGCTTCTTGTAAAGCTCGTAGTCTTGCTAATGTTGTCCTTGCCTGTCCACGACTAACCAGGATGTTGGCTGGAGGATACACCTGAATTGTCTTGTAGCAGAAGGAAAGTTTCATGAAAATAGGATTGATGATAAAAACACCACACATTATTATTACCTGTTATCAATGTTCAAAACCTACAACACAGGTCAAAAAAATTCCTCCATGCCCCCTACATGACGTTTAGTCCACCCATGGCTTGAATATTTCAACACTGTCTTGGGGGGGGGGGGGGGGGGGCAGCAAAAGAAGAACATGCTTTGGTGTTATCTAGAAGGAGTACACATAGTAAATTTTCTAGTTTTCACCCAGGTTTGACAAGTGTCCTAAGGTCTTATGACCTGCATTGTAAATGATATACTTCTCAAACACCTGATAATTCAACTAGTGTTAACATTATTGACAAAGGTTTGAATACCCAGTTTTTAATTACAGCTGTTATATGAACCACTTTAACATTTTCTTTTGCAGAAATTTACTGTCTGCTCGGCACTAAATGAGGAAGAAGCTACAAGAAACAGAAAGTTCACAGCCTCCTACTGCCATTTCTGCTCCCCATACCTTTTCTCTTCTTCTTGGACTTTCCTTGGGAAAGCAGAGTTTTGGGAGACTTGAGTCGGACTCAGGAAGTGCTACTAATGATGCAAAACACACATCACTGATACAGGTCTGTTTCACTCCTGATGCTGAGATGCGTTCAATCTTAAGCAGCTACATAAAGAAAGCAAGGCACAATGCATAAGCAATAAAGAGAAGAATAGAATTAAAGAAATCTTCATCTAGTCCAAAAGGTTGTTTCTTGCAAACAGCATGGAATATTCCATCCACTAATTAACGGTAGTTCCACATAAGCCGTACCTGCCTATCACTACAACCTATTTATCAAATAAGTACTTGTGATTTTGAAAAGTTCTCAAATTGCAATTTTGAGAACTTTCAAAATTACTTGTACCTATTAATCACAAGGTTGAGTGATTTCCTATACTAATTTATCAAACTCTTCAATTACTTTATTACCTAATGTATTTAAGACTACATGTATCATAATTTTTATTCACATTTTTCGGGAAACTGAGAGATGTTAGAAATGAAACCACACATACATGTAGAACAGAAAAACACAACCATGACAAAGGTAAGCACCCCCCCCCCCTGGTGCTAGCTATTTCTCTTACTCTGTTTCTACAAGGAATGATAGCAAATCCTCCAATCTTGGTTAAGGCCAGAATGAAAGGAACTTTACTGACAGGACAAGCAGCGCCACAGTAAACCCTGTCATAGCTGCAACTTGATGATTCCAATCGAAAACAGTTTCCAGCCAAAAACTTAGGTGGGCAAATGTCATGGGCAATTGCAGGACAGTACTGTAGGTATTCCTCCACTCGCTCTTTAGCAAACTGCACTAAATCTTCGTGAAGTTCAATGCCATGATTGATGCCTTGAGTCTGGAGAATATAGCCAGCCAGGCAAGAGAAATAGCCAGTGCCACTTCCAATGTTAAGGAATGACAAACCTAGGAACAGTTAAGAGATGGTATTGTGTAAATGAGCAATGGCCACAGACAACAATGTGAGAACAGTGTTGATAAACTGCAATCATTATACCGGTATATTAATGTTGATACTAAAGTGTCCGATTGCATACAGTGATTGAAACTCGTCACGTCATGAAATTTAAAACACTGAAAGCATCCGTTTGTTTGGCAAAAGACTTAAAACATTCCTTCTTTCTTAGTCAAATATACTCTTTGTTGAGCTACATACTTCTTTCCTTTTCTTTTCTTTTTAAAATGATACATTTTATATTTCGTGCTGTCCCCATAATTTGTATGATGTACCCTATATTGTCAGGAAGCCTATTATATATAGTTCATAAGCGCCCGGCTTCTATATAGGCTTCCTTGTCATTACCAGTGCTTTCAATAAGATTTGAAGTAGGTGGCTACCTCAGAAC